>PVJX010011286.1:0-54046 GCA_004027295.1 Dolichotis patagonum | reverse complement strand
ACCTGGGCTAAAGGGCACAGGATCTCTAGCGCTCCCTACAGCTCAGATTTTGAACCTACCTAGCACAGAAAACCCGAGTTAGCAAAGATTGGCTTCCGCGCTCCACTTTTTTTCCGCTTAAAAAATCGGGTGAAGGTTGGGGTGGGTGGGGAGAGCTGAAAGGGCAAAACGAAGGATTAATCACTACTCCCCATTACATCAGAAGCCCCCGCCCTTTCCTTCAAGAACCTCCTCTCTCCGAGTTGTCGCCACGCACTGGCGCTCCCTTCGCCTACCCCCAGCTCTATTATATGCCCTGGTACCTCCCCATTATCACCCGCCCCGCCACACTCCCTCTCCTTCCCTTCCGCGGCAGGGGAGGGAGGAAACCAGAGCGAGGAAACAGGGCGTTAAAGGAAGGACTGCGCGACAAGAGCAGAGACGCCATTGGCCCGTAGGCTGTGTGGGCGCTTCCCATTGGTCTCCAGCCGGAGTCCCGCCCTGCCGACCCGCCCCTGCTCCGCCTCTCCTCTCCCTCCCCGGCCCGTTCCCCCCCCCGCGCGCGCCCGCGGCCCTCCCCGCGCCCCCGGCCAGCCCCGCGGCGGGGAGGGACCCACTGGGCGAGCGCGGAGCCTCCGGCGGCGTCCATGGCTCCTCCTGCCACGGAGCAGCAGCCGAGGCGGCGGCGACGGCGCTAAGGAGGCGGAGGGAAGGCTCCTTTAAGGAGGAGGCACAACGACGCCTCTTTCCCCTATCTCCTCCCTTCACACTCATTTCCCTGTCGCCGAAGAGAGGGGGAGGAGAGCGGAGCGGCTGAGGGGAGAGAAAATTCCTCGCAGGAACCTCTTTGAGGGGGTGTGGGGGGCAGGGGAAGAAAGAGCCGGGCGCTCCGCTCCCCGCGCCGCGCTCCGATTCTCGCCCAAAACGCCGCGCGGGCCCCGGGCGGACGCCCGCCCTCCTCCCCCGGCCTCGGCCTCCCTCCCGGACTCGGGGTCCCCGGCTCCGGCCCTAGTTCCCTCCCTCCTCGCCGGTCCGGCCCCGATCTCGCCGCGCGCTCCCGCCTGACTGTGTCCCTCCGCCGCCGCCGCCACCTCAGCCCGGCAAATGAACTCCGTGCGAGCCGCCAACCGGAGACCCAGGCGAGTGTCGCGGCCGCGCCCGGTGCAGCCCCCGCAGCAGCCCCCGCAGCAGCCACCGCCGCAGCCGCCCCAGCAGCCGCCGCCGCCCCAGCAGCAGCCGCCGCCGCCGCCGCAGCAGCAGCCCCCGCCGCCGCCGCCGCCGCCGCCGCCACCGCCGCAGGAGCGGAACAACGCGGCCGAGCGGGGTAAGGCCGCGGGTCCCCAGGGTGGAGAGACGCGGGGGAAGGAGAGGGGACGGGGACGTTGGCCCGTGGTGCCGCAGCATCGGCCCGGCAGGAAGCGCCGCGGCCCCGGCCCCGCTCAGGCCGCGCTTTGTCTGTTCCGGGCCGGCGCCTCCTCCCGCCCCGCCCGGCTCCCGGCTCCTCGCGGGCCCACGGGGCTGTGGGCCGGGGACGCCGCGGAGGAATCGCCAGCCCTCGGGTGGCGAGGGCGGCCAGGAGCTCGTTGACCCGCGCTCGAGGGTGGGGGGGAGGAAGGGACCGGGACCGGGACTCTGGCGGCCGGGGGCGGTCGGGAACTTGCTCCCTACCTCTCCCGGTCACGGGGTAGGGCAGCGGCGACTCCCCTCCCACCCACGACGCTCGCTGCGCAGTTGCCCCTTAGTTACGGAGCCCCCGGGAACGACCCGTTAAATCCAGACCTCCGAATAAATAAGTACAGAAGCCATCGGCCATTTCGGGCCCCCTCCCTCGCGTGCTGTGCGGTTACCTTCCGCCCCCCGCCACCCCCGTGGCACCTCCCTGCCCTCGTGGGGCTGGAACACCCGTTCCCCAGAACCGGCCCCTGGGGATTGTGTGTGTGAGCGCGCGCGCGCGTGTTTGTGACCAAGGCCTAGTGAAATGTGTCATTTGGACCCAACTGTGCAGCACTGTCTGGTAACCACCATTGTCTAAGGGCTGAGGCTCCCCGGGGTTGGATTCCTGCTTTAGCAAAAATAATATTCAGTTATACTTGGATAATACGATTATTTTGAGAGGTTTGTGAAATGGAGGTGTTGCACCTTGAGCTCTAAACAACTATTTTCTTTATTAATTAGCTGCTTGTAGTGGAGGTCAGTACCTTATTTTTGTGTGTGATTGTTGTTTTAAGGAGAATTGTTAGGAGACATTTTGCGTGCTTTAGTTAGCGGATTAAGGTTAATTTTACATGCGTTGGTTGTCACGCCTCCTTTGATGAAGGGGATTGAGTTTAAATGTATTTTTAAAATTACACATTCTTTCCTTAGAGACTGTTTCATTGTTGTATTTGATCAAAATATTTGACAAAGATATTAATCTGAAAATAGTTTAAAGGGTTTGCATTAGTCACTGTAAGTCTGAGAAAGCAGTTTTGCTCTATGTTGCTTGAAAGGAGGTGATGTTTCGAGCTTGTCTTGTGCAGCATAATTGGTAAATAGGTTTTAATGATTCCATGATATGTTTGCCTATTTAGGGAAATTTTTTTAAAAATGTGTAGTCTCACCATTTCCCTTTCTATATTGCGTATTAGAGTTCTTGTGTTCTATTTAAATAATGATAGTCTTTTTCTAAAATTGGCACTGTGTATTCTAGAGTTCAGTTTTTTGAGAAAATAATGACAAAAAGTTGAAATGCTAGTATTAAGGATTTTATTGCTACTGTAAGCTTTTTTAAGATGTACTGATTTGTTAATAATGTTAGCACTGAATCAAAATGTGCCAGCCAAACCTAATTTATTCCCATTGTGTATTTTTAAATATCTGTTCTGCATCTCCATTTCACAATTTGTGTATTATTTCTAACTTACTTGAAGTAATTCTTGGACAGTTTTTTTTCTTCACTTACTCAAAATTATTAGCTACCAAAGTTTATTTCTACATATATTTGAAGTGACTAGTTTATTGGCAGCTACATGCCAGTATCAGTTTTCTTTTTGTTGCTGTTCATAAACTGACAAAGATGTTCATGAATCAGAATTTCAGTGCGTAGCTAAGCAAATGGTGAATGAAGTGCACTGTAGGACTGTTGCTTTGCTATTGCAGGAACTGTTCTAGAGGTTCAGTGTTGGCACAGAGGGGAAAAGAACTTGCTGATTAGCCTTCAGGGAAAATAGTGTGAGTCTTTCAGAGGGCAAATAAATGGTCTCAAAATGAATAAAACATTAAGATGAATTAAAAGACTAAAAGATTTTGCTAGCCTTATATAAAAACATCATCCTTTGAAAAATTGACATTTTAATTACGTTTTAAAATGTGCAGTTCATATAATCAGAAAATAGCTAAGAAGAACATTTTTACCTTAGGTTTTGTGGAGCATGCAGTGTCATTTATAGTTTGGAAAAGAAGTTTTTCTTTTTTTTTTAACCCTTTTATTAACTCTCGATAAATATGTTGTGACTTTAATTTGTCTTGGGCAGTATTACATAATGGGTTAGGCAGTTTCCAGGTAAGGAATCAGCATGAGACTCACTGTTTTAAGAGGTTAGTTCAATCTAGCTATAAAGTCACTTATTTCATGTAAAGATGCACTTTAAAGCTGTTTAGTGATAATAACAATTATAACAGTTTTTCAAACAAAAATTCTGCTAAGCTAGTTTTTAGAACCTTCTTCATCTATAGGTTGATTGGAATAAAAAATTTCCTTGACAGCAGCATATTTACCTTTATGCATGTATATGTACATTGTATATGTGCACACACATGCACGTCTTTTTCTCTTACATATAATGACCAGTGTTTGATGAGAAAGAAACAGCCTTGTAGAGTGAAATGTTAGAACTACCCAAAGCCTTCCTGGAGGAAGATTTCTTATAGAGTACTTAACACTGGATATAGTGGCATATAATATTCCTTTCACTCTTGTTATCTGAAATGGTCCATTGTTGTTTTTTGTTTTTGTGGTTTTGTTTTTTGTTTGAGTGTTTTGTTTTGTTTTGTTTTGTTTGGTACTGCAGGTGGAACTCAGGACCTTTACACTAACCTACATCTCCAGCCCTTTCTTTTTATTTTTAATATTCGAGAAAGAGTCCTGCTGTCAGTAAGTTGCCCTGGCTCAGCTTGAACTTGAGATCCTCCTGCCTCAGTCTCAGTGCTAGGATTACAGGTGTGTTCCACAACTCCTAGCTCCTAGCCCTTTGTATAGTTTCATTTTGAGACTTGGTGTCACTAAGTTGGCCAGGCTGAACTTGATTTGTAGTCCTGCCTCAGCCTTCCAGAGGGTGAGGATTCCGTACTTGCTCCGGTGATATAGCTCAGCAACACAAGCACCTGCCTGGCAAGTGCAAGGTCCTGAGTTCAATTCCCAGTACCCCCCCCACACACACACACACCCACAAAGCCAGTATCAATCATGCTTCTCTGCCTGACTGTTCCACTGTTTTATGACAATATTAAGCATTAGCTTTTTGCATCTTATATTCCCGAATTTGGGCTATTAGTGGACGTTTTAAGCTAATGAAAAATAATTTGTTCCATACAGTCATATTACATATGTAATATGTTCAGGATATATAGTGTGTGTGTATATATATGTATCTCACATTCAGTCATCAGTTGAAGGACACTTAAGTTATTTCCATTTCTTAACCATTGATAATATATTCTATGATTTAGTGAAAATGAAAGTACTGTGGAGTTGGGTTTTTAATATTTGTTTTATTTGTATATTTTGTATTTTTTAATTGACACATAAAAATTGTACATATTTATGGGGTACTGTATGATGTTTCAGTACAGGTACATATCATGTAATGTTCAGTTTAGGGTAAGTATATCTGTCTCCTCAAATACTTATCATTTGTAAGTAGCAAAAACATTTAAAATTCTTCTGGCTTTTGTTTTGTTTTGTTTTGTTTTGTTTTGTTTTGTTTTGTTTTGTGCAATACTGGAGATTGAACCTGAGGTGTCATGTGTGGTAGACAAGTGTTCCTCTACTAAGCTGCATCCCATTCCATTTAACTTTTTTTAATTGTGAGAAGATAAGTTGCCCAAGCCGACTTTGAACTTTGGATCTTCCTGCCTTGACCTTCAAAGTAACTGGGATTACAGATGTGTCTTGCCACACCTGGCTCTTCTACCTTTTTGAAATGTGTTTTATTGTTTTCTATAGTTACCTTACTGTGCAACAGAACACCAGAACTTATTGCTTCTGACGACTATAACTTAGCACTGTTAACTAGTCTTTCTCTGTCCCTCCCTTCCCTAGCTCTTCCCAGCTTCTGGTACATGTACATCATCCTATTCTCAACTTATGTGAGTTCAGCTTTCTTAGATTCCAAATAAGAGTGAGAGCTTATATAGCATTTTTCTTTCTGTGCCTGGCTTATTTCAATTAACATAGTGATATATAGTTTCTGTGTTGTGACAAAACAGCGATTCAATCCTTTTCATGACTGAATATATGAATGATTTTATCATTCATATAAATGTGTATATATTACATATATACTATATATAGTATGTATTACATGCATACATTTATATAATATGTATTACGTATATACTACATATAGTATATATTACACATGTAAAATGTGTGTAATATATAGTATGTGTGTGTATATATGTATGCATCTCACATTTAGTCATCAGTTGAAGAACACTTAAGCATTTCCATTTCTTAGTTATTGTAAATAATGCTGTGTTAAACATGGGATATAAATGTCTTTTCAACATACTGATTTCAGGGGCCAGGGATTTAGTTCAGCAGCATTAAGTGCCTGCCTGGCAAGCGCAAGGTCATGAGTTTGATCCCTGGTTCCCCCCACCCAAAAAAAAAAAAATTAAAAAGAAAACATTTTCATTTCCTTTGGTTTTATGTTTTGTTTTAAAATTCTAAAAGAATTTAGCTTTTGTAGTTTGTTATGCTAAATTTACCTTCTTTGTTTTTGAACCCTGTACTCTGTTTCTGGAAATACATATGGGGAAAACTGTTAAGTGTACAGAGGTGCTCTATTTTCTGATAAGTAGTTTTTCATTGTGAAAATTAATTTCTTTGAATAGGTAATAAATGTACATAATTTAAAATTAGAAAGTCTTATATCTGCCTCCAGCTACTAAATTCTTTTACATAAACAGTTACCATTATTAGTTTCTTGTTTATTGTACTTCAATAAAAGATGAAATTTGAGTACTAAAACTAACCGTTACATGGGAGTTTGTGAAATTAAGTAATTTTTTATGAGTACTGGGAAAACATGGTTCTGTTTGAAGTGGTGAGAATTTAGTGATACAATTCAAGAAATTTAATGAGTTCCATATATTATATTTTACTATGACTTTATAGTTGAAACAGTGTTAGGGTTAAACTGAGTCTATTTAATTCCCTATTTGTAGGATTTTTTAAAATATCATCTGTGACCCTGGAATCTGGGGGGGCTTTTTTGTTGTTTTTGTTTTTTAATTTGAACTTGTTGGAATAATTTGGTGCATAGTATTAGTTAAACTATTCCTGATGGCCATGCCCCTGTTATCCTCCTAGCCTGAGGCAGGACGATCATTTCAGCCCAGCTTGGGCAACATAGCAGAACCCTGTCTTGAACAGACGCACTATTTCTGATGGAGCTTTATATTTATATTTATGTAGTAACCAGGACACTCCTTAGTGTTCTAGTTAGGTATGTCCTAGTTATGTATACTAGTTATACCTTCCGGGGGATTGTTTGAGCTCATGAGATTTTACCTTCATAGAATAAGGAACTTTTTTACTGCTCACAGAATAAGGAACCTCTGCAACCTTAGTAGATACAAGAATTTTGAACAACATGATTTTTCCTGTTGTAGGAATTAAATGCTAGAGGGCACTACTCTCTCCCATATGGTGGGTTAATCTTCAAATCATAACTTACCAGAGAAGTGTCAATTGATTTTCCCTCCCTGTGGAAAGTCTATTTTTTCCAACTTAGAAATTATTTGTGAGATACAAATAGGGTAATACCATTGCTAATATAGAAGCATTGATGAGGCTGATAGGCCATGCTTCTTTGACTGCTTTTATCTTTCTTTACTTGAAATTCTGTGAGCCTAAGGAAAGACCAACTATTTGGAAACCTGAAAGATAAGGTAAGGCACCGGTAGATCCTGACCTGTTAGTGAGGATTCTTCCCTTCCTTAAATTGGCAGACTTGAAAGAGAGTATAGTAGTCCCTTAGTACTCTGGGGGATTCATTGTCAAATCCACCACGGATGTCAAAATCCCCCTTGGATGCTCAAGTCCCTTGCATAAAATCACAGATCAGTAGCATAGCATTCACATATAGCCTACACAGATGCTCATATACACTGTAAATCACCACGAGATTATTTATAATATCTAATACAAGGTAGATACTGTATAAGTAGTTGTTATACTGTGTTGTTTAGAAAATACGGGGGAAAGTTTGTACATGTTCAGTACAGTATTTTCCCTCAACATTTTTAATCCATGGATAGTTGAACTCAGGAACATGGAGCCCATACACAGAGGTTGACTGTGTTTTCTCACTTTTTCCCCTGTATGTCTTGACTTTGAAAATAACCAATCTGCAAAGAGTTATTTTCAATGTGAGATGTCATACTGTCTGCCTATTTGCCCCTAATGTTACTCTTACTTTGTGTCTTTCTCATCTGTCTCTAAAGTGTACAGTATTACTGTTTTTTGTCTTTTTGAGATGTGGTTTTGCTCTGCAGTGCAGGCCGGCCTTGAGCTCACTTTGTAACCCAGGCTGGTCTGAAACTGCCAACAGTCCTCCTGCCTCAGCTTCCCAAGTGCTGCGATTACAGATGTGTGCCACCACTCCTGACTCCGTATTACTGTTTCAAGCTTCTATTTCACTAATTTATCAGCTGTTTGATTTGTGTTCTTTTCTAAAGAACTCTGATTAGTATTTGAGATTATTGGTAGCAAGATCCCCCTCCCCAGTTACTCTCTGAAAATAAAATTATAAAGACACAAAATATAAGAGATGTGGTAGTTTGATAGTATGACATAACTGAGCTCGCAGCTAGTCTGACCACCAATTAGCTGTTTGACATTAAGCCAATATTGTTAACCTCTTGTCTTTACTTCATAATCAAACAGGGATAAAATTTACCTTATAGAAAAACTGAAATAATAAAAGATAGTTGAAGTACTTAGTGTATGATAAATCCTTGGGAAATGACATTGTTTTGTTTTGTTTGTTGTCTTTTTGAGATAGGGTCTCACCAAGCAGTTCAGGCTGGCCTTAAACATACTTTGTAACCCAAGCCGGCCTCGAACTCAGAGCAGTACCCCTGCCTCAGCCTCCCAAGTGCTGGGATGGATTACAGGCATGTACCACCACGCCCTGCTAATAATGACATTCTTTCAAATAAAAATAAGAGATTGACCCAGCTGTCTATAAAATTAAACTTAAGATTTAAAATATGCTTGAGTTATCAGAGTTTCTGGTATACCCCAAAATGCTTGCTTTAAACTTAGCATTCCAGGCATGGTGGCACTCACCTGTAGTCTCCACACTTCGTAGGCTGAGGCAAGAGGATTGCTGCAGATTCGACGCCAACTTAGGCTACATAGTGAGTTCATCTCAGAAAACCTAATAAGCAAATAAACAAGCAAACTGAGACTGATTGTAATTATTAATGAGTAATCTTACCTTTGATGACTTGAAGTATTGTTTGAAGAAAGGACTGAGGAAACAAAAGAAATAGCTTTTTGGAATAATATATATTAATACTGTTTCTGTTAGGTACTAAAATCTGAGCCAGGCACCCTTTCTCACATATCTTGATTTAAGACAGTCTCACTCTGTGGCTCATGCTGGCTTTGAACTCAGTGTGTAGCCAGTGTTGCCTCACATTCCTATCTAGTACTGAGATTATAGGGGTATACCACCATGCTAGGCTTATGCGTTTTTAAACAAATGAGTAAACTGAGGCTCACAGTTACATAGAAGGGAAGAGCCATAGGAAGTAGCAGAAAAGAATATCAATTTCCATAACCCCCAGTGTTTCCATAAACAAGGAGAGATACCAAAACACATTCAGCAGAAAGCCTCCTTTACTTTCAGAGGAGAAAATATTCTAGCATTTACAGGTATGTCCTCTATCCTATACCATCTATCTTTTGGAGACA
This sequence comes from Dolichotis patagonum, assembly GCA_004027295.1. Lineage (NCBI taxonomy): Eukaryota > Metazoa > Chordata > Mammalia > Rodentia > Caviidae > Dolichotis > Dolichotis patagonum. The sequence goes on along the minus strand of PVJX010011286.1, from coordinate 44,880 downwards.
GGCAGATCAATTTGATGACACTGATATTTTTTCCAAGTACTAGGGATTGAATCCAGGGCCTTTGCACTGATCTGCTCCAGCACTTTTTTGTTTCTCATTTTAGACTAAATTGGGTGAAGGATTATAGGTTACATCACCGTGCCTGGATACGCTACTGAGTGTTGAATCATCAGGCTCCACATTTTCCAAGTTAATCGTCTGATCATAATTGTGCTTCTCATGTAGATGTGTCTCAAGAAGAGACTGCACTGATTGACCAGCATGTTTTTCCCAGCATATTGATGAGATCATTAAGCACTTATTGTACAAAGAAGGGTAGACTTCCCCTGAATTACTCATAAGTTATGAATAAAGAATGTTGTCATTTTTTCTCATGCTCACAAATGGAGTGTTTCAAGAGGAGAAAATATTAAATAATAGTATTAGACTTCAATCATAATTTTAATTGGTTAAATAGCCTTTCCTTACCAGTTTTCTATGTTTATTATATGTATGGCTTTGGAGTTTGTGTATGTTTAGTTAACAAATGTGCTTAAACTTAATCCATTAGAAATAGAGAAATGAAACTAGCTAACTTCCTTTACATTAATTTATTTTGGTTTTAGGCAAATTCCAAAAGTATTTATTTGAAAACAAATGTATGAATTGCAATTTTTTTTTTTTATTTTTTTTAATTTTTTGTGGTACTGGGGATTGAACTCAAGGCCCTATGCATGCTAGGCAAGGCTTCTATTGCTGAGCAACATCCCCAGTGTGCATTTTTCACTTTAAAATGAAAAATAAGATGGTATTTTTAAAGTATAGATTTTCAAATATGTTTGTGTGTTAATTCTTACTCTCCCAATTTCTGAAAATCCTGTTGTCAAGTGTTCTGCCATTCTAACACGTAGAACATTAGAACATTATGAAGCTTGTTCAAAAGGGAACAAAATACTAAAAGCTATTTTCTCACCTCGTGACTAAACATTAAAAACCATTAAGACATACTTAGACATTGTGTGAGAGGATGGAATTGGTGTTACAACTCAAGCTTTAAATTGTTTTTCTGAAAATAATAATAGGGAGCTCCAGTGGCACAATCGGTTAGCGCATGGTACTTAGATGGCAATATGTCAGAAAATGTAGTTTCACTATTTTCCTCTATTGAACAGCAATGCTGATTTTTCCAGATGGTTGAGTTGGGTTGCACCGAAGTCTTAGTTGAAAGATTTGGGGCTTTGTTTTGTTTTGGTTTTTTTCTATAATGGGGAATGAATGCAGAGCCTTTGCACTGAGCTGCATCCTTTTTTAATTTTTTCATTTGAGATAGATTCTTGCTAACTTGTCAGGCTGGGCCTGAACTGGGGATCATTTTACCTCAGTCTTCTAATGTTGCCACCGTCCCCCAAAAGTTTTTCTGTAGTGAGGAATTATGTTAATTGGCCACTAAGGAAGCTCAGCCTTGGGCATTAGTTTCTTTAGTACTCTAATAGATAGCCACCTGATGTGAGTCAGATTAATCTTCGGTATTTTGCCAGTTCTGCTGCGGTGTAGATGCTTTCTTGCTAATATTCAGGAATTGGATATGAAAACAGCTATTTTCTACCCTCAAGCATTGACTTTGTATCTTGACTCCATAGTACCATATATAGCATAGTGTATATAATAAAAACATTTTGCTTTGTGGGAACATAGAGTAAGAGGAACAAGCTTATAACTGTTTTTATCCACTTGTTATATTTTGAGAAGGACACATTTGGTGATTAGTGTTGTAAATATGTCACTAGAAATTTTCTTTGCACCTAACTAGTCATATTCTTTTAGGAGAAAAAGTACAGGCTTTAAGAAGAATTAAAACAATAGAATTAAACAAAAAAAGGAGTCTTTCCAGGCTTTCATCATTGCATTGATGAAAGATAAAAGAAGACTTGTTTGAATGAAAGAAAGAGGAATAGAAATAAGGCACAATATTTTGGAACTTAATAAAAGTCATGGAATCATTTTTCTCTTTTTCATGTAAGGTCAAATATATTAAAAGTGGACGCAAAAGTTCATAGTTGTATACGTGAATGGTAAATGCCCTCATAATCCACTGAAAGACACTTACATTTTTAAGCACCTGATCATGATTACGTCTCAAATTTTGTTATTTTTGGCCCTGTTAAAAGAGATGAGGTGTCCTCATTTGCCCTCCTTAAATATTCCATGTGGGCCTCTTAGTTGCCTAACATCACACCCAGACTCAGGCTCAGATTGGCAGAAATAGAATAGAAATAAATATTTAAGTTACAGTAAGTAAATTTTAAAAAGACAAGTGAGGTGGTGTTTCTTTTTATTTTTCTTTTCCTTTTCCTCTTTTTCCAAAAGAGGTATGCATGTTGGTGCATGCCTATAGTACCAGAACTTGGGAGGCTGAGGCGGGAGAATCAGAAGTTTGAGGCCAACCTGGACTACATAGTGAGTTCAAGTCCAGCCTGAACTACTTAGTGAGTCCCTGTCTCAAAAACAAAACAAAATAAAACAAAACAAAACAAAACAAAAAAAAGCTTTTAATTGAAATAAGTGAACAAATCATTGGCATGCAGCTTGGTTTCTTTTCATAAAATGGGCATAGCCCTGTGTCCAGTGGAACCATGGAGAACTAAAACACTGCCATTATCTAAAGGTTCCCTTTCAGGGTTCTCCCAGGAACTATTTCCAGCTCGTACGGCTTTGATTAGTTGTACCTGTTTTTGAAGTTTATGTAAATGTAATTACCCAAAGTGTGCTCCCTGTGTACCTGTCTTCTTTCCCTTAGTATTTGTGAGTTTTAACCACATTATTGCTTGTAGCATTAGTTTGTTCATTCTTTTTGCTGCTTAACATTAAATTATTAATACTGTATACAGTTTAACCATTCTACCACTGATAGACTTGCGTGTGTTTTCAGTAAACACATACACTTCCCTTTGGATTATATTATCTCAACGTAACAGTTGCTTGTATTTTCCCAAAGGCACAACTTCAGTTGTTTTATACAAAATGGAAGGTAAAACAACTTTAAGACATGGAAACATGACCTGTCATAATTATGTTGTTAAAACAATGACTGGAAATGGTGATTCAGTTTCAAATATTACTGCCCCAATACCACCCCCCTATCTGCTCTTTTATACTTTAACAGTTTAGTCTTGGGGCTGTTAATCCACAAAGAGCAATAGAGGACATTGCCATGTTCTTTGCCATTTTCATTTTTGCAGATAGCCACATTGTATTCAAATACGCTGAGCTATGGTGCAGACATGTTATTGTAAACTTTACTTCTAAGAGATAAGGTCTCACTATCATGCCCATTCTGGCCTTGAACTGTTGGACTTAAGCAGTCCTGCTATAGTCTCCTGAGTAGCTGGGACAAATACAGGCCACTGTACCTAGCTTATGTACCAAAAAATTTTATAGACAGATTTTTATGCTTTTAAACTTTGCAAGAATGACTTTAGTCATTTTTATTTAATTTATTTTTGCAAGTAATACCATATGTATCTTCTGTTTCAAAAGTCAGAAAGCTTATCAACTTAGTATACTTCAGGTTTCCCCAAAGATGGTAGGGTTTCAGTTATTTCATTTGTTTCTGGTTTTCTGTTTACGCTTGATTACCCCTTACTACACTGTGGCTTTATTTTATAAAGTTGTGAAACTTTCACAGAAAATTTGAGGCACATTTTGCTCTTATAGGTGTTTTTCTAGTCCTTGACCAGATCTGTCATTCCTGATATATGGGAGGAAGATGAAAAAATATCTCAGCCAGTATCCTTGGTAAGTTCTTCAAGTGAGCTCCTGTGCTAAGGTGCTCTGGCATACAAAGCTGTACTCCCACATAAACAGGTATCCCCTGAGACTGAGAGATGAGGCTCTGTTCTTAAGAAACTGCTTGCTTGAAATTGATCATTTGGTAGCTTTAAATACAAAAAGAGGAAGGTTTCATTAATTTGTAACTGCTCTTTCAGCACTTGCCAGTCCAGTGGTAATGTTTGATCTTTTTTGTCCACAATAAGAATTGTAGAGAAGACAGCCATCTTTTTCATATTTATTTTTATTTTTTACACAGCCACATTCAGTTAAGTATTTACTCTTAAGTTTGAGGAAAAGGAGCCTGAGCTGATTTAGAGTGGCTTCCTGCCCCTTCCATTAACTCCTCCCCCAGAGTAATTTCTTAATTAGTGGCTTTTTGAATAAGATGACTCCTTACATGCTCTAAAATTTTTTTCTGTGTCATTGGCGTTACCTAGTATAAATCAGTAAAGTTTGAATTTGTTAGCTATCACTGCATAGTTCTTGATTTAATAAACCTTGAAGCTAAATTTAAATAAAATTTGAGATAAGGACGAATTACAAATAAGATTCTGTTTTTATTGTCTTCTGTTTTGTACTCATTTTTTACTTATCCCTTTTTTCCTAACAAGTATCAGCTGTTTCATTGATTTGATCAACAGTTTATTTCCTAAGTTAGCTCATATTTTTCTTATACCAAATGCATATATATTTTCAAGGATGGAGATAGACAGATACAAACTTATCTCTGTATCTCCAATTGAACATATATAACTGGAGTTTTTGTAACTTTAATCCTTAGACTGTTTGCAGGACCACAGTCTGTTAGCTTTCTGTGAAATGTTAAGATGATTATGACCCCCCACACACTGTTCCATTATCTATCCTACCTTTTAATCACTTACTGAATTATCTTTGTGCTGCACATCAAAAATTGTTTCAGCCCAATAGTTAAACTAAGTTTTAGCATTTTTATGGATATGATTAAAGAAACATCCTAGCTAAGGAAATCCCTGTAGAGTTGAGGTCATTCATAGGTATAAGGTTCCTCATAGCATCTATAGTCATATACACAGCAGTCGTAACTCTCAGAGTACCTTTATGAATCTTCCTGGTTCAGTCTTAGTGTCTCCATTGTGACATTTTACAGGGAACCTGTTCTCTAGTTTGGTGTTACTTGATTAGAGAACCTCTTTGCTGAAATCCCTAGAGGTGAAAAACTGAAGTGGAAGATTTGCAGGAAAAAATCTTGACCAGGACTTGTAGAGTCAGACACTTTATGGGGCTAAAAAACATTAACAGACCAAACTGAGAATATATACTGTAGATGTGGTGAAATGTGTGAGCATTTTTGGTGGGATATTAGGTAATGTCTTGTTGCTTTTTCAGTTTATTTTTCAAAAATGTGGAATCTAGAGGGTAGGAAGCTTTGTGACCTTGGTCTTGGAAATAATTTTATGGGTATGACAGCAGAAGGAAAAATAGAAAGCAGAACTACAGTGAAACTAAAATGCTTCTACGCAGCAAAGGATTCGCCAAAAGGACAACCTATGGGAGAAAATATTTGCAAACCCTATATCTTATGAATTTTCTAAAATATGTAAGGAACTCCTACAACTCAGTAGCAGAAAATGAGTAACTATAAAGCTGAGATTATACCTCAGTGGTAGAGTGCTTATTTAGCATGTGCAAGGCCTTAGCTCCAATCTCCAGTACAAAATAAAACAAGCCAAATGTGGTATAATCCCAGAACTCAGGAGGCTGAGGCAGGAGGATCACTGAGTTTGAGACCCTGTCTCAAAAAAATAAAAATAGAATAAAGACTTGAATAATTTCTCCAAAGAAGAAATACAGAAAGTGATTGCAGCATAGGATTCTTTTTGTATTAATGATGATAGTAGATATATACATATAATAATTTCCTTATATGCCTGGCTGAATGATACAAGAGATAAATACAGTGTGTAAAAATTTTGTATTGCAGTTACTTTCTTTTTCAAAAACTGTGTCAAATTCTAAACAAATTACTGTCATTTTTATGCTAAGGGAAATTGTTTCATCATTATCGGTCCTAAAAAAACACACCCCTTGCTTTCAAAGATATTTTAGGATGTTTTGAATTGTGGTACCTAATATATCTGGGAATAAATAAGAACCATTTTCAAAAACTACGGGTCTTTGAAAGGTAAATCTAGTTACTAGAGTTTGAACTGCCTCTGCCTTATAGTCACTTTATGAGTTTCATCTGACCATCTCATAGGCTCTTTTTAAATCTAAACCAAGAGAAAATAAGCATTTTCCTATTAGTAAATACACTAAAAACCTTCATTAAGAATTCTGAAATAATTCTGGTTTGGTTCAAAGTAGAGGCTACTGACTGGGGATATAACCCAGTAGTGGAACAGTTGCCTAGCACATACAAGGCTCTGATTGTGATCTGGTACATACAGCCCCCAAAATAAAATAAAGGCTACTCTTTTAGGGAGAATCAGTAAGAGTAGATTCTAAAGCTGGCCATGGTGACACACACCTGTAATCTCAGCACTCTGGGAGGCTGCGGCAGGACAGTCAAAAGTTCAAGCCCGGCCTAGGCAACTGAGCACTTCAGTGAAACTTGTCTTAAACAGTTGAAAAAAAGAAAAATGCTAGAGATGTAACTCAGTGCTCTCTGGGTTTAGCTTTCAGAACCACAAAAACAAGCAAAAAGGGGTAGATTTTATTTTATTATTTTCTTTTAATCTTTTTGAGACAGAGTTTTGCTGTGTGATTCAGGCTGGCCTTGAGCTCACTTTGTAGTCCAGGCTGACCTTGAACTCAGAACAATTCTCCTGCCTCAACCTTCCCAGTGCTGGGATTATAAGATGTGTACCACCACACCTGGCCAAAAGAGTAGATTGTAGATAATAATCAACATATATTTGACAGAGTTCTCTGAAACAGTAATTTTTTGATATCTAATGGAGGAACAAGAAGAACATATATTTAAATAGGGCTTTTAATCTTTTATACAGCAGTCATTGGTGTTGTATCAGTTAAGCGAGTTAATTGTATTGCAGGAAACTATAACTGTTAAAAATAGTGCTGTTTGCAGAGAGACCCTTAGTAAATAATTGTTTCTGTTTTCCTTCATCTTCCTTTTCTGGACATTGGTCATCATTGGACATTAAATATCTTCATAGGTGATAAAATTGAGTGAGATTAAGTAATTAAAAAACAAGAATAGGAATCAAATTAATTTGAGTAGTCTGTTTTAAAAAACAGACAAACAAGCTTTAATTTGTATGGAAACAAACAAGGATAAACTGTTAGAAATCTGAAGCCAGAACAGTGTATAGCTAATATTGCTGAAGTTCTAGAGCAGTGATGGGACCTGTTAGAACTTTCAGTGATAACAAATGTCTGGCTGCAGCCTGCCTGCATAGGTTCGGCACCACTGCAGAAAGTGGGGTGTACGTGGGCGTGGATGTGTGTGTACACTGATGATATTATATTATGAAGATGTGAAATTGTTTAAAGGGTATGTGTGTGGGCTGAGGATTTAGCTTAGCAGCACAAGCACCTACCTGACAATGCCGGGTCTTGAGTTCGATCCCCAGTACTAGGGGAAAAAAAAGTTGACTCTTAGGAACTTTTAAATGCTACTAAAGAGGAACAAAGCTTAAGGGTGACTTAATCTTTCATGTGGTTGAAAGTAATTGTTAAAAATGTTGCTCAGTTACCTTCTGTATGCCAAAAAGATAGAGAAAATAAATTACTAGACTGGGTTAAGGTGGTATGAGTACTTGTCTTATTCAGTAAGTGACAGAAATGGGTGAGTAATATTATAGTTTGTTTCTTATTTTTTGATTTTCTTTTTAAATGATGCTGGGATTGAACATGCTAGGCAAGCACTCTATTACTGAGGTATATCCCCAGGACCTGTTTTTCTTTTTTAGCTGTTACTGCAGTAGTTAGAAAAAAAGGAATTATATTCTGTGTATGGTGAACCATGTTGTTGATAGATTCATGTAATGGTTCCCAATGGAACTGATTTCAGGTACTTAAAAACTTTACCAAGTTGAATTCAAGTATCCATTTATGATGAAATTTACCTCTCAATAAATGATATTGACAGTGTTGATTATTCATTTGGAAAAAGTTAATTCCCTTTCTTACTCAGTACCCAAGAATGCATTCCAAATGATTAAAGAAATCAGTATCTCTAAAAATTGTAAAAGAATTAGAATCTTAACAAAGCCACAAAAAATCCAAAGCCATTAAAGAAACATCAAGAGATTGATAAATTGAAAGTTCTATACAATGAAAGGTACTATATACAAAGTTAAGGCAAATAACAAGCTGAAGAAAAATAATTTGCATCTTATTAACATGTGAGTCTTTATTTTTAAAATTTTAGACAATAAATATTAGAATTCAGTTTTCCTGTTTTTTAAACTAGGAATTGAACCTAGGGCCTTTAATATGGTAGGCAAGCACTCTACCATAGAGCTGCATCCCTCTTGTGTCTGAACTCTGTTTTAAAGAACACATTTTATCCCATTCTCCTCTTTACTTTCAACCTTCTCACAAACAGGCAGTCATGACTTTGATACAAATCTGTTCATCTTATCTTTCACACTTTTTTTTCCGGTGAATGGAAGGAGTTATTAGAAATTGAACCCAAGGCTTTTGCACTGAACTGCAGCCTCAGGCTGGGCTCAAATTCAGTCCTTCGGTCTCAGCCTTCCAGAGTGTTAGGGTTACAGTCGTGTGCCCCTGCGCCCCCGGAGCTGCATCTTTTAGTATTTGTGTATATAAATGTGCACTCAAACTTTTTGTAGACAGAAGTTTTGTGATGGTTGCTATGGGAAATTCAGAACTTGCTTCAGGGTGTTTGTGTTTCTGAAGGGTAGATGAGAACATGGGATAGTCTGAAAAGATATTTAATGTGGAAGTACCAAATGAGTAGTATAGATCATGAGTGCTTGATATTCTAGAATTCTTAAGTCAGTACTAAATGAATTAAAGAAAAATTAAAGAAGAAAATCTTTTGGGGGGGGTGTGTCTTAACTTTTGTTTATTTTGAATTTTTAATGTGCATATACTGTCATTTAAATCACATTGTATGTATTAAAGGTTAATGAGTAAATGCATAAAATACTTAAAAGTAGAGGGTAAGTAGTCTTAGGGCTAACATGATTTGGAAAGACTGTAGAGAAAGTGGATTCTTAAGCTGTATCTTAAAGAATGAGCATGCCATGAAGAGAGGAAAGTGGCAGAGAAAAGATATTCTTAGTAAAAGGAAATGGGCTAAAAGGCATGTAAGAGTCATTACCATGACAGAATTTTTTACCCTGTCATCTGTTCATCTCTGAACTCTTTATATTGAAATCTCTCTCTTCAATGTTTTACCACCATGGAACAGTCTAAATACTTTAGCCAAGAATTCAGAGTCATCTATCTACACTTTTAAAAAACATGATTCTTCCTTGGCCTAATCCACACATTGTTCCTGAGTGAGCGGCACACAACTGCTACTTTTTTTTGACACTGTTGTAGAATTGTGAACTGAGCACCTCAGTATCTAATAATATTTCATCATTTCCTTGTATATGATTATGCTTTACCTAAATGACGTTTTAATTACATGTTATGTTCACAATAACCATAATCTCACGTGAAGATTTTTTAAGATACTTCAAGGAAAAAGACTATTGTTACATGAAAAGGATCACTAATTGCACTGCAGTTGCGTGTTTGGGGAGCCAGGGAAATAATAAGCCATATATTATTCTACACACTTATAAGACATTTTTGAAAATTCAGTAAAAGCATGTAAAATTTGAAAAGAAGCAGTAGTTGAACAAATTAGAAAAAACTACACTTCTTTCGCTTGATGTAAGTAAATATATAGAAGTACATAGAAATTACATATGGTACAAGGATCATACTGAATGTATACTTTTATGTTCTCCCTTATTTAACATGTTATTTTCCTACTGTAAATAAATCTGCATATATATTCTTTGAAAACAGTTCTCAGTAGGTGCATAATTCACAAATATATGGAAATTAATCTGGTTTTAGTTATAGGTTAGTGGAAACAATCAGGAAAGGTGCTATGAATTTCCAACTCTCCAAAGATAATAGGTTAAACATACATATAGTTAATAGTCTTTTTAAATGAATGTATTTCAACAAGTCTTTCTTTCTCCTCTAGAAATTACAAAGGAAAAGAATAAGAAAAAAAAAATGCCTTAACCTTCCTTTGCAGTGAATTAAAAGCTTGTTTACCAAAGTTTACCAAAGCCTCTGAGAAGGGCAGTCTGTCTGTCATCTTACTTACAGCAAGTAAATATCGCACTGTGAAGTTCAAAAGCTAAGTCTCATTTGTAATGACAAGATCATTGGCAGAAATACCTGATTTGAGTTAGGAAAGAGTGGAAAGTAGAGTTGTATGAAATCATACCGCTGCACCCCGAACCGGCTCTTGTCTGTATTCCCTATAGTAGTGGTGGTAAACCTATGGGACGTGGGCTTTTATCATTGAAAGTTCTAAAGGGTTTGCCATCACTGCCCTACCCTATAGCATCAAAGGAAGAGTTTTGGACTGTGAAATCTGTAATTTCTTCCCTTCCCATCTTTATCATTCAGGATAATCCAGAGTATTTGCAATGAAAACAATAAAAGAAGCTAAAAGAAAAGGTAAAATGGTAGCAAAACTTACCAAAGGACATATATTAGAAAAATACTGCTAGAGAGTGGATGAACATTATAATGTAGCATTTCACCATATATTTTTTAGAGATGGAAAAACTATAAAAAGTTGTGCAAGAAAAATCACAGGCAAAAATGCAGGACTAAACAAAAGAGATGGCAGAGCAACAGGAAGAGATGAAATGTGAGTTGAGAGAACTTGTGAAAGAAGTAGAAAAAGAAGAACAAAAAACTCACAGAAATGCAGATGAAATTGAAAGAAGCACCAGGAGCCCAGGAAAGCAATAAAATGGATACAGAGTTTAAAATTAAAATACAAATCTGGAAAAAATAAATTTTTAAAACTTTAGAAAGTGATAGAAAATACAGTAGCTCCAACACTTATAAAATTGAAATCTCTGTAGAAGATGATCATAGCAGTATAAGCAAACAAGTGATTGAAGATACAATCATCAGCACTGTGGGAGGCTGAGGCAGGAGAGTGGCACCTTTGAAACTAGCCTGAACAACTTAAAAACTTAGACCCTGTTTCAAAATTTACAAAAGTAAAACAGGGTTTTTCAATTGTAATGTACAAACAAAAATGCAGAAATACACAGGAAAAACTAACTCCCCTCCCCCATCAGCATGTTCATTAAAAAAAAAAATGCTTTCTGTTTACTGATTAAAAAAAATATCTCTGAGCCAGGTACACACCTGTAACCTTGCACTGAGGAGGCTGAGGCAGCAGGCTTGACTTGAGTTCAAGGCCAGCCTGGACTACATACAGAGTTCAAGGCAAACCTGAACTGTAAAGTCTCAAAAAAGCAGAAAACACAAAAGATAATTTTGCTTAGTGGACAAAATCATGCCTGGTACTGTGTTATGGTATGGTTCCATTTCTGCAGGATTGAAAGTATAATTATGTTGTCATTTAAGTGAACCCATAGTCTATGAAATGTAAATAATGGAACAATTTTTAAATGTATATTTAAAATCCTCAAAATCAAAGAAGGAATAATGACCATAAAGGAGAATCAAAGTTAAGTAGGTGTCTGTTACAAATCATATCATGTCTGATGAACCAGTCATATCATAAGATGTACTATTCTGAACATAGCAAAAGAATTAGTGGTTAGGAATATAGTATTAAATCTACCAGAATATAGTAAGAGAAAGTGGAAAACATAAGAAAGTTATTGAGGGATTCAGACATAAGTATTTCAGAAACAATATTCAATGATATAATTAAAACTTTCAAATTTGAAATTCTCATACTCAACTGTTCTAGATTGAACTGATTTGTCATATTGAAATTGCATGTACTGAACAGTTGCTAAATAGGATATATTTTTTAAAATCTTCTAGATGTTTAGTAGTGAGATTGCAAAACAAAAGATACTTAAAATGATGAGAAAAGCACAGTATCTATACCAAAGCATCAATTAAACTGACAACGTATTTACCAGGATAATCTTTAAGAAGAGAATGGGTTCCTCTTTCCTGAAAATGTTGCTAATGTACTATTTACCTAGACTTCTGTACCCATTTAAACTGTTAACCATCAGCAAGAATGGGACCTGTTGTAGTGAGGGGTTGCCAGGAAAACAATTATATGCAAGACACAGAATGTATAATATTTTATGATGGTCACCCAGAGTTAAATACGAGAAAGTGCAGTAAATCTGTCCAAGACAGATTTCTAAAAACCTAGAAAATCCAGACAAGGGTCTCGATCCCACAGCAATGTCCTACCTGAGTCCAGATGAAGACCTAGAACCTGTGACAATGCTTCCCATGAGTCCAATTGGAGGTCCACAGCCCACAACAATGACTCATGCAAGTCTGTTTTACGGATCTGCATTGGGAAGGCCCAGAGGTCAGCAGTGGAAGCTAGAAAGTCTGTTCTAGCAGGATAAAGGATCTATGCTAGTAGGTTGAGGATTCTGCAGTGGAGTCAAGAAGCAACGCTCAAAGTAAGGACCAAGGCTGCCCTGAAAAGTACTACGGCCATCCTCAGTGACAGTGAGATCCCGAGCTCCTGCGACAGAGAGAACAGTCGAGTACGTATCAGGAATCCAGTGTGACAAACTTCTCAAGGAGATTAAACAGCACAGATCTTCCCCTCCAGAGCCAGGAAGTGACGCTCAGCAGAAGGACCAGAGCTCCTCCAAAGTGAACCAGAGCCATTCTCGGCCATTCCTTTTATGAGAATGACTAAATTCACATCAGGGAAGCCAGCTATGACAAGCTCCTCCAGGAGAACCAACAGCTCCAAACAACAACACTTAGAGAACGCACAATGCCACACTTTCCTCTGTACATCTCCTTTTATGCTGACAACTTTGCTCACTCAGGTGGGCCATCTACATTCAGCATGCTGATTTAATTCAACTGGTGTTGAGTTGACCATCAGTTTTTAATCCATAACAGGACCCAAAGTAAGTATATACACAAAATTAAAAAGTCATCACTTATAAAGCCTTGATTCAAGAATGAAAGGATGTATTCTCTCAGAACAGTAAGCTTGAAAAAGAAAAATTACAGTGGTGAATGAAGAGTTGTTAAAATAATGTTAATAAATGAACTACTTTTGTGAATATATAATTTTTAAAGTTGAACCAGTATTCTAAACAACAACAAATGTAGGAGAAGGTACAGCTAAACAGTTCATTAAGTCAAGAATATATTTTTCTGGTTCACAAGAAGTACAGAGATACTAACTTTAGAGTATCTTAGAAAAATAAATGCTCTTCTTGTGACTCTTATATGCCTACTCCCTGGATGAATGAAGTCTTAGCATATTCCTTAGGAGCTGTGTTACAGTAACAAGTTACTTCATCTTCCTATGTCTCAACTTCCTTATCTGTAAATGGCATGACTGTCATACCTTCTCAAATGAGGAAGAATAAGTGAAATACCTGTAAGGCCATTAGAACCCTACTTAAGTCCTATGAGTACTCAATACCTGTTTGCCACTACTGCAAAAAGAATAAAAATAAAAAAATATATATCCTAGGCCATCAGAACTAAAATAAAGGGAATGAAGAGAATTTAACCCTTAGTAGCACACTATCTGGGTTAGCTGGATAATTTGAAATTCGGGGTTTTTGTATAGCTGTGTGTGGTACTGACAATTGAACCTAGGGTTTCCACCCTGAACTACCCCTCAGCATACCACTAAATTGCCCAAACTGGGCTTGGATTTACAATCTTCCTGCCTTATACTTCCAGAATTCTGGGTTTACACTGCATGCACCTCTGTATCTGACTTTAGCTCTCTTTTTTGAAAAGCTTTGAGAGTTGATACTGTCTTCATTACTTTTCTATCACTGCCGGGAAAAAAAAAAAAAAAAAACCAGAGTGAAAGGGGGAAAGTTTTATCTAGCTCACAGTTTGTAGAGGTTTCAGTCCATAACTGGTTGGTGCCAAGGCAAGGTGGCTTCCCAGAGAACAGTTCATTGTAGGCAGAAAGTAGCAAAGCAGTGAAGAGAAGACAAGCCTCTTTCTGTGCCTTATGCTGTATCCAGTCTAACAGGATTAGAGCAGTCCCAGTCCAGTCAGTGGACTGATCCAGCGATCACCTACCCTTAATCCTAGCGTTGTGCCATGAGTCAGTCACACTCTAGATTCATTCACCTCTGAAAAAGCCCCACCTATGACTGCATAAGGTTTTGTAGGGACATCTAAGCACACACCATAAACAGTATTTTATTACTCTTGTTATTTATGAGAGATCTTCCAGAAAACAAAGAAAGTTTACTTTTAAAAATAATTCTGTCTTGCAGTTACCGTCAAACATGTAAGCTAAAGTACATTATCAGATCTTAATGATCTTACTCTTCTGCATGTTGAAGTATTTTGCTATTATTGGAAATTTTTTTTAGTGCTCACCAATTATTTCATACTGTGCTAAAATAATGTAAGGATGATAGTTCACTGGAAGGAAGCTGCAATAGCGAAATAGTCATTTTTCAGTGTTCTCATTGGCATTACTCAAATATTGTATATTCCTTCAAAAAGATAAAGAATTTGGGAGTCATATGGATCACTAGATAAATGCAAAGAGAAGTAGCACTCTAGACCGGAGTTGTCAAATATTAGCCTCTTGCCACATTAGTATTTAAAGTTAATAAAATTTAAAATTCATTCCTTAATCACACAACATTTCAAGTGGTTATGCAGATTGAATATTAGTGTCAGTTATATATACTGTCATTCCACATTGTGGCTACTGTGTTGGACTGCACACCTAACATTTTCATCATTATAAAGTTTTACAGAATATAGCTGCTTTTAGACTTTCATGCTGGATATTGCTGCTCTGTACTCTTAATATTGAAAGTAAAATTGATCATGTAGCCAGGCATGATGGCACATGCCTGTAATCTCAACACTCAAGAAACTGAGGCAGGAAGATCATTGCAAGTTCAAGGCCAGCCTGAATTACATAGACCCTGTCTCAAAAAAATGAGTACATTACTGGTTGTTAAAGCTCACAAAATCAATTAGATGACAACCTCTCTTCCTGCATCCTGTCCAACTAGGCATTTAACTCTTCACTTTGAAAGCAGGATGCTGAAACTTATTGTAGATATTTTATTAGATATAGATGATATAGATAAAATAGTGATTAAATGGAAAACATACATATCAAATATTGAGAATTCCAGTGCCTTAACCCTCTTTTCTCTATTATATGCTATCTTCTAGATGTGTCTTTCAGGATGACTTTAGAAAGTATTCTCTATAAATGAAGCTATAGATTTACCAGTATTTACATTGAAAATTGTATTGCTACTTACAGAATTAGTCTAAAGTAGCTGTTCTCAAACTTTTGACTTCAGGACTCCTTTAAAAGTTTCAGACATCTCTACTAGCTTTTTTGAATGAGCTGTAGCTGTTAATATTTACTATAGTGTGAAAACACAAAGGTTAAATATTACTTTATAGTGTATGTTAGCATGGCATACTTTTATGAAAAATAACCCTCCCAACAAAAAGAGTAGCAGGGCCAGGAATTTAGCTCAGTGGCATAAGTGCCTCCCTGGCAAGCACGAGGTTGTAAGTTCAATCCCCAGTTCCAGCAATGGGGGGGAGGGGGGGGTGTGGAAAAAAGTAGCAGTGTGGTTTTCCTCTGTGTGTGTGTGTGTGTGTGTGTGTGTGTGTGTGTGTGTGTGTGTCTAATGGCCAACATAACAGAGATCGACTGAACTTAAATTTTTATTTTCTTCATTTGGTCTATTGAATACCTCATATCGTGGGTGTGGCCTCAGGAAAAGTCTATGTATTTTGTAGTAAGAGTGAAAAAGACATACAATGTGTCAATATCTGTTAATAATAAAAGTTTTGATCTTAATAATCTCCGAAAATCATGCCTTGACTCCTAGAAATTCCAAGACCATACTTGCTTTATAACAGATGCTCTGTATTAAAGCCTCGTAGTCATAAACCAGCCTAGAATTTCTAAACAGCATTTAGTGCTCAGCCATAATATGTGAATGGACAGTACCAGGTGCTTGAGGCAAACTAACATGAAAGATGAAAGCAAAAACAGTAAGATAGAAGAAGAAAATACCTTGGAAGAAGTGGGGGAGGGATTTAAAAGAATTAAGAATTGTTTTGTACATGTTCCAATTCTCCACCCACTGCTGCAAACATGTACTAATAATTATTTTTAAATAATGGAAGAAGCAGAAAGGGTACTGGGAGGAAGAAACTCAGATTCAGACCTGGAAATTATAAATAAGGAACATCAAAGAGCAAAAACGAGGTCTCCCTAACTAAAAATACAAAGTAGTGGCCAGGCCTGGTGGCACATGCCTAAATTTCAGTATTTAAACTAAGACAGGAGGATTGCTGTGAGTTTGAGGGCATCCTGGACTTACGTAGTGAGTTCAAGCCAACCTGAACTGAATAGCAAGGCCCTGTCTCAAAAACACAAATAAAAAGAGGGTAAGAAATGTGGGTTATAAGGAGTGGAGAAGGACTTTGTATGTAAAACTTCAAAAGCGCATGCTTGGGGCCGAGGGGTTTAGCTCAGCGGTGTAAGTGCCTGCCTGGCAAACTCGAAGTTGTGAGTTCAATCCCTGGCACAAAAAAAAAAAACACATGCTTGTGTCAAAAGGGGAATGAATTTGTTTACATCAGAACTAAGGAGTTCTGTGCGTTAACGGGACATCATGATGGAATGGGAGAACGTGTTTGTAAAATGTGAAAACTAATAATTAATTTAACATCTGGAAAATTCAAAGTTCATGAAAATCAAAAGGAGAAAAAATATTCACCCGATATGAAAATACGCAGATTCTAAAGAGGGAGTTCATACGAAGAGTAGCTTCAGGGCTAATAACCCTATGAAGACATGCTCAAAATCATTCAGTTTGGGGAAGACACCAAGTCTTTGTTCCAGCTAAGTGCCTAAGGCACTTGAAGGTTGCAGTCATTTGAGGGTTTGACTAGACTGGGGATAGCTACTTCAAGATGTCTCAGTCAGCTATGCTGATAGGAAACCTTAGTCCTTGCTGGTTGTTGGCAGAAGGTCTCAGTCCTTTATATGTATGTACCTATCCACAGAGCTGCTTGAGTGGATACATAAGGCTGCTTCTGATGACATGGTATCTGCCTTCTTCCAGAGCAAGTGTTCTAAGACAGCAAGCCGGAAGCCACTGTGCCTTTTATGACCTCCTTTCCCAGATTGCACATTGTCACTTCCTATTTATGACAAGCGAATCACCAAGGCCAGCCATTCATAAGAGGAGGAGAGCATCATTTTACCTCATGAAGGGGGAAGATATTTGTGTCTATAAAAATTGTTAGACTTTCTAAAACTCCTATATTGATTAATGTCAAGTGTTTATAGAAATATAGACTCTTGGGCATTTTGGACCTCAGTTTAGTAGTACTCAAGTGTTTGAATGCCCTATAACCCAGTAATTTTATTTCTAAAGAGATGCTTAAGGATATTTGTAAGAGTTGCATAAGGGGATGCGGCTATTCACTGACATTATTTGCAGTGGCAGGAAGTTGGAGGCAGTCTAGTTGTCCCATGTGTCAATTTGAGTGTACAGTGTATCAGTTTCTTAGGGCTGGTATAACAAAGTACCACAAACTGGGAGCTTAAAGCAGCAGTAATTTGTTCTCTCACAGTTCTGAAGATGAGGATGGAGCACTCACATTTCTGTCCAAAATTAGAGCGGCAGTACCACCATTCTTCCTTCAAGAATTTGGGTAGAATCCAAATTTGAATAGAATCTTACCTGTTCGTAGATTGTAGTTGTGGGTGGTGGTTATTAATCTTTGGCATCCTTGTAACAGAATCACTCCAGTCTCTGCTTCTTTTGTCACATGGTGCTCTCATTGGGTAAATTTTGTGTTTTTGTGTCTTTTTTTTTTTTTTTTTTTCTTGTACTGGGAATCAAACTCACAACCTTGTGGCTTGCCAGGCAGGCACTGTGCCACTGAGCTATAGCCCCAGCCCCACGTCATTTTTCTTACAAGGACATCAGTCCTATTGATTAGAATTCACTCAGTGATTTCATCTTAACTTGACTACATTTACAAATGCCCTATTTCCAAATAATGTCCCATTCACAGGTACTAGAAGTTAGAATTTTAACATGTGTTTTTGTTTTAGTGTTATGAGATGGGATCTTGATATCTTATCTAAGCCAGACTTGAACTCCTGGACTCAAATGATATTCCCACCTACAATGTGTCTTTTTGAAGGACGTAATTTGTCATAAGTCACATGTTCTGTTATGTCCCAATCAGAACCAACTGATTAGGTGTTCAAATAGTACATAGCAAAAAGTATAAGAAACACAATAAAAAGAAAGTATTGGTTAAAAAAAGAAAGTAGTAATATAAATTAAAAATCTGTGTTATTATAGGTCTCCAGAGAAACAGAACCAACAAGGAGGTAAATACATATATATTTTTTCTTTTTTTTTTAATGAGACATAAACATTATTTAATGTTATCATAGTGACCAACAGAAGAACTGAAAAACAGAAATGGTAATGGGATCTTGAGGAAGGTAAAGCAGGAATCTGATGCTTCATGTTACGCATTTTGTTTTTTGGAGGTTTTTTTTTTTGTAAATATATATAATGATAAATACACTTACTGTGAGAAGTTGATTCATGCAAAATTAAGAAATTCTGCGGCATCCACTTTCTGCAGGGTAGGTTGCCAGGCTTTGAGACCCAGGAAAGCTAATATTGCAGATGATGTATGAAGCAGAAGTTTAGAGAATTCTGTTGCTTGAGGAAGCCAGTTTTTTGTTTGTTTGTTTATTTGTTTGTTTGTTTTTATGTTGGTGGAACACTACTTTATAGCATGTTCCGAAATGTAAAGACCTTTCTCTTGGGTTTTTTTGTTGTTTTTTTGGTTTTTTTAGTACTGGGGATCGAACTCACGACCTTGTGTTTGCCAAGCAGGCGCTTACGCCACTGAGCTAAACCCCCAGCACAGGAAGCCAGTTTTTTGTTGTATTCAGGTCTTCTGTTTATCGGGTAAGACCCACTCACTAGCAACCTGTTTACTTAAGAGTTCACTGATTTAAATTTTAACCTCATCCAAACACCCCCTCCAGTTGATACACAAAAATAACCGTACAAGTATGCCTCCTTGCAACTTGGGACCCATAGGCATCTCTTTAAACCATATTTAATCTCCAAAGTAAAAATAATGGGGGCAGAGGATGTAGCTTAGTAGTAGAACACATGCTGAGCATTTTTGAGGCCCTCAGTTCATTCACCAGTATCCCTTCCTCTCCTCCTCAACTAGTAGTCATCCTTGTACCTAACATGACACAGTATAGTACATCCTGGTGTATAATTGAAAGTATCCTTTTCCCTAGAAAAGGATATAGAAAGCCCTTGGATTGATGGTTACTTTTCTTGATACATTGTAACTTAAATACTAAAGTTACCAGTACTTACATAGTGATAAGACAGGTGATGCACATCCTCTGTTATAAAAGAGGTTATGAGAAGGAAGAACAAAAATGTTTGCCCTATAATGTGCACACTCATGTTCATAACAAACTAAGAAGAAAATACTCATGATAGTTACAGTCCTTTTTTAAACTACTAACGTGGTTATAGCAGTTTTCATAACTACCTTCTTCTGCTACTCATTCAGTATTTCCTTTGCCTTCAGCAAACTCCTCAGCTACCCCTGGTTCTTTTTGTGGTAGAAAAACAAACTTTTCTTCCCGAAGGGTTTGGGCAGTAGTTCTGCCTGATCTGGGTTGTAGTTTTCCATTGACTTTCATCATTATATGGTAATACTAAGAGATGACCTGATGAGTCTGTTATATTGCAGGTATTTTCCTGTGTTGTGGAGTCCAGTTTCCCTTTGGTGGTCAGAATTGAGCACTCCAACTAGCTTACTAACCCTCTTTACATTTTGATTTAGAAACAGAGGGGTTCAAAATGGCCAAATGGCAGTGTTAATTTTCAGTTCAGTGAAATTTGTGTCTCCTAGTATAAGCATTCTTTCTTTGGGAACTGATGCCTCTAGGCCAGCAGAGCATAAACTCAGGGACAAAAAGCAAAAATTTTTTTAGTAGGTCTCTTGGTAATGATGAAAGATACCATTACCATATCCATCTCTTGATTCCTAGGTTTTTGCATCCTGGCTATGGAAGAGGGTACCATATTTTGGACAATGATTCAGAGACTATATAGTGACTTGGGGAACCTTGCTTCAGTGCTATAAGATACTACAACCTTAAAATTTAAAAAAAAAAAAAAACCACCTTTTCAAGGGCTGCAAATATTAGCTTTGTAGAAGAGCAATTAAAGATGAGTAAACTTCATGAGCATAGGCTCACTGCTGCCTTTTTTTGCGTAGTGTGTATGTGTGACAGTACAGGGTGGTATGTATGACAGTAGAAACAAACGCTGCCTTTCCATGATGGAAGTAGTTTGGTGTAATCAGTCTTCCACCCCAAGGAATGATGCTATCACAGACTAGTAAGCATTGGTTTCTGCTGCCCCCACATTGGTCACTCAGTAGCCATAACCAAATCAGTATTGGCAAATGAAGTCCACATATTGCTGAGCCCAGACCTAATCTCCATCCCTGTGCCATCATGGTTACTTTTTTTATGGACCTATGGGCCAGTGATGAGCGGCTGGAGATCAGTCGCTGACTGATACCCAAGGAATGGATCATCTGTGTCCATTTAAAATCCTCCCGTTGGTGTCACTCTTTGGTGGAACATACATACTGTATCTTGTTTTTTTGCTCACTCACAGAGACCCATTTACCTCTTCCCCAAATTTCTTTTGTCCCTGTTCTCAATTATGTTCTTCCATGTCCCTGACCATCCAGGCAAGCCATTGGCCATAGTCCATAGATTGGTATATAATCACACATCTGGCCCTTTCTCCTCCTGAGGAAAATAAACAAGTAAATTGCTTGGCTCTCTGCCCACTGAGAGTATTTCCTTCTGAGATGTCCCAGAGTAGGTCTATAATCCTGTAGTTGTCACCCTAAGGTGATCCCTCCATATTTTAGAGAACCGCCTGTAAACCATGCCTGTCTTTGTCAACCAGTTTTAGGAACCTCCCCATGTAGACATATGTGCAGGCTTGGAGGAGAAATATGGTGGGACAAGGTGAAGGACCACACAAGTGTTTCAAGCACTTGTTCATCTCAGTTACTTCTTGGACAGTCTTATATCCACTGTCACTCGATAGAATGCTATTGTTCATGCCTGGCTTTACGATTTGATTGGTCCTGTGATACCCAGTATGTAGTGGGCAGCTCGAGTTGCATGGTAAAGTGATGGCCCATGGTTAAATGTTTACCTCTGTTAAAGGCCCAATAACAGACCATCAGTTTTTCTCTTTACTCAAAGAGAGTAGCAAGACTTTGTTCTAAAATCCTTAAGGCCTATGCTATAGCTTAGTTCCAGATGTTTGCCAAAGACTAGCAACAACATCCTTGTCTGCTGGTGACACTTAAAGCACCATTGGATCTGCTGGATAAGATAGCCCAAGTGACAGAGCAGTTTTTTGGCAGCTTAGACGTACTGTGGAGCCACAGAATCAGCGTGCCCTATTCCACTGGAGCCCTGGAAATGTCGCTGGGATAAAAGCTCCTGAAGTTTTTGTGATACCTACTTTCCACATTCTGCCATAGAAATATCTTAGCAGACAGTCTAGAGTAGTTGGTAATTCTCGCTTACAAGGTCCAGTAAGCCTAACATCGTGAATATAATAAACCATTGAGATAGAAAAGAAAAAGGCTGTCAAGGTCCTTCATCATGCCATATAAAAAAATTGTGTTTCACAGTAAAATACTGACCTTAAACATTTTGTAATTGCCTTTATATAGGGAGAATAATAAAAATAGAAAATGACAATTTAAAATATGCACATAGGATCAACTGATTTTTGCAGTACTGGGCATTGAACTCACACTGAACTGCATCCCTAACCCTTTTTAATTTTTTTATTTATTTAGTTAGTTGGGTTGTTTTGTTTTTTGAGACAGGGTCTCTCTATGTACTGGAGGCTGGCTGGGTTACAAACCAAGCTCACTGTGATCCTCCTGCCTCAGCCTCCCAAGTGCTGGCATTGTAGGTGTGTACCCAACTCTTTTTATTTTTTGAGACAGGATCTTACTGAGTTGCCAAGGCTGGACTCATACATGAAATACTTCTGCCTTAGCCTCCCAGTACAAACAGAATTGTTAGGTAGGTGAAGAAATCTTGACAGTGAATGTTAAAAGGCCCACATTGTAGGATATTGTGGACATTTCAGTTTATCTAGGAAGAGAAGAACCTAAAAACTTTTGGATAGCTTATGTAATAGTGGCACCCAGATTTTGGTTTGGTTTTTAACATTACAGACTGTCTAATAACACTGGCATAACTTCCAAGATGGCCAAGATTGGCCAGAGATGAGTCCTGCATAGGGATCGTGGGGGTCATAAATGCAGTTCTCTGCATCCCACACCATTTTTTAGTATTTCACTTCACTCATTTTCTTTGCCTGTGAGCTTTAAGGGCATTTAAATACGTGACCCTTGCTAGCCTTCAGTCTCATATTTAATTCAAATTCCCTTAATAACACTCAGAATAAATTAACAGGTATTTTTGTTTGTTTGATGTCTTGATCTTGAACTCAGGAGGCTCAAGTGATCCTTCTACCTGAGCCTCTTGGGCTGGTTTGTTGTTTTTAGGTTTTAGTTTTTTGAGGTTTTTTTTGGTGTGGGGGGATTACCTCAAATTTGTGTTAGTATTGGCCTGTATCTCCTTGGTAATGTACTGTCTTTAGGAGAATATTCTTGGATATGTTAGTATGTGTCCATGTCTAAATAGATACCAATATTGAGACATGTAATTAAACTTAAAATACCTGAGGTTTTAGAGTTCAGTGTTACATTAACATCATTTGTCTTAAAAGCTAGTAAACACATGTGCCATACATTCACCACCACTGCCCTGGAGTCTGATAATTTGTTGTTTGGTTTGGTTTCATTTGGTTTTGAGGGTCTCACTGTATAGTTCAGGCTGGCCTTGAAATCACCATGTGAGTGGTCTCAGACACATATAGTGATCCTCCTGCCTCAGCCCTCCAAGTGCTGGAATTACAAGTGTGTGTCACCTCACTCAGTGAGTCTGGTAATTTTATAAAAAAAAGTTTTGTGAATTCAGTCAAGTTTAAGTTCTTAATTTTATGAAATAATATGATTACAGAATTAATAATTTCTTAAATCTGTTTTGCTAAAAACACATCCTTCAGATGTGTCATTGATTGGACCATAGGGTTAGTCACTTAAACTACTTATTCAGTATTTTTGGCCCTTCTCCTTCTGGCACCCCCTGGCTCCCCAATCATTGGACCATGTCAACAGTCCTAACCAAAGAGTTGTGAATGGAAATAAGTTTGTCATTTCTAGGCCAGTCATTTTAACTGCCAGTGTGAGACCTTCCAGATCTCTCCCTTCTGCTGTTCCAACTACAGTGTTTAAGCGCGTGGAATTCATGAGCCTGAGTTCTAGGTGAAGATGATTTTACACAGGAGCTGTTCCCTAACTCATGATAAACCACTAAAATGGGTGAGAAATAAATACTGGTTGTTGTGTCTTTTTGAGACACAGTTTCGCTGTGCAGTTCAGGCTGACCTTGAACTCACAGCAGTCTTCCTACCACAGCCTCACAAGTGCTGGGATTACAGGCGTGCACCACCGTGCCTGGCCCTGGTTGTTTTAAACTAGACATTTGTGGTGTTCATTACTGTAGTTTAATCTTCCCTACCCAATACCGTTTTGCACTAATAAAGTAAAAAATAATAATAATAAAGTGAAACAACTAATTAAAGGGAGTAGTGTTAAATAACACCTGATGTCTGGGAACACCTAGAAAGTGTTTAACTCTTACGAATTGTGAGCATCATCAGAAACCTTAATTCTTAGAAACTGCAATTCTGTTTGAGAGTACATACAATAGAAACCAGAGGTCATGGAACATTGTGCAGAAACAACACACTGTTACCAAAATTTACAGAGCATAACTCCCCGTTACCAGAGGGCTGGGGATATGGAGGATTTTCTCAGAGTGATAGGGAACTAAAACTTTGTTTATATTTTTGTTTTTCAGTATCTGGGTTAGAACCTAGGTCCTTCCCACTGAGTGACAGCAGCAATAGCAGCAACCATTGTTTTATCTTTTAAATTCTGAAGCAGTGTCTCACTAAGTTACCCACACTAGGCTGGAACTCACACTTTCCTGCCTCAGCCTCCCAGAGTGCTGGGATTGCAGGCATTTACCATCATGTCCAGCTATGGAGCTAAAAGTTTTAAGAATTTAAGATACAACTTTAGAGTTGCAAGAATCTTTAGATATAATCTCTTATGGATGTTATGTTATAAAAGATAGCATATTTGAATTACTTTCTATATTATTTTTAGGTTTTTAAAATGTCATTTGGGCCGGTATAGTGTGCACATCTGTAAATCCCAGCACTCAGGAGGCTGAGGTAGGAGGATTACTGCGAGTTCGAGGCCAGCCTGAGCTACAAAGTGAGTTCAAGGCCAGCATGAATCACATAGTGAAACTGTGTCTCAAGGAAGGCAGGAAGAAAGGTATCATTGTGATGTCTCTCAGCTTTTCTTAGCTTTCTGCTCATACTTATACTTTTTATTAGCCTTTTCTCTTTCTCTTTCATGTTTAATTCTCACAATAACCCTACAAAATAGCTGTTTTTGCTGGGCATGGTGGCACACACCTGTAATCCCTATAAGCAGTTGGGAGGCTGAGGCAGGAGGATCTCCATGAGTTCAAGACCAGCCTGACCGGCATAGTAAGACACTGTCTCAAAAAAATAAAAAGCCTTGTTTTTCTACCATTTTTTACTTGTAGAGACCAGAGTTAAGAAATGTGCCCAGAATCAACATTGCTAAGTAAAAGAGCTGGTATTCAACCAAATTCTGTTGACTGTAATAGCCATATTGTTTCTACTAATACCTTAAATATAATGAAGATTTATATGCAAATATTGAAAATGTTTTTACTTTTTGTGACTCTTAATTGGAATTATATTTGACAGACTGATAGAAAACCCCAAACAGCAGTTGTTTTACAGAGAGAAGTACATTCTTGTTGTAAAAGTTAGCATGGTGGTGAACCTGTGGCTCGCGTGCCACAGCCAGCTCTTTGTCATCATTGAAAGCTCTGAAAGGTTCACCATTACTGGTCTAAAGTTAGGCATCTGGGGTTGGTGTAAAGATTCCCCTATGGCATTAGAAATCTAGGCTTCTATTATCCACTCTCCATAAACAGGAGTTTTATATTCAAACTGTCTGTCATGCTCAGATTTCTAACCTAGCAGAGAGCAGGAAGAGTGAAGGGGGGCAGCCTTCCTTAGAGGATGTTCCAGAGGTCACGTGGGACACTTCTGCCTATGTCCTGTTAGCCAGCACCTGGTCAGATGGCCAGTGCAGTAAGAGGCTGAGGAATTTTGGCTTTATTCTGCATGTTCATCTGCACCACTAAAAATCTGAGATCACAGGACATTGCGTGAACCCTGCTGTGAGCTGCCCAGGCAAGGGATCTAGTGTGCACTCCTTATGAAAATCTAATGCCTGAAAAATAAAATAAAATAAATTTTAAAAAAAGAAAAGCTAATGTCTGATAGGTCAGTGTGATGGTACACGCCTGTAACCCCAGCACGTGGGAGGCAGAGGCAGGAGGATCACTGAGTTTAAGGCCAGCCTGGGCTACAAAGGGAGTTCAAGGCCAGTCTGAACTGCTTAGTGAAACCCTATCTCAAAAAGACAAAAACAAAATCTAATACCTGACAATCTGAGGTGGAGCTGAGGCAGTCATGCAAATGCTGGGAATTGTAATTATTGTATATTGCAAACATATGCAGTAGTACTTCCAAAGTTAAAAAAAGGCTTCCAGAAACCCCACCACACTCCATCCATGGAAAAATTGTCTTTCGCAGCATTGGGTCCTGCTGTCTAAAGGAGGGGACCACTGAGGTAAAAGAGTACTCTGGTATTTTTATACACGTCAAAGAGAAGTCTAGCGAAGTGTTAGGGTGATGTTTTACTTTTAAATGTTGGCAAAATAAGTGAAAAAAGTAGATTCCTTTGAGATCTGAAAAGTAGTCATAAATTTCAAGACTGTACTTCTGTCACCTGTGTGTCAGAACAGCTAACTCAGGCAGGCGGGGGATTTAGCCCGGCGGCTTAAGTGCCTGCCTGGCAAGCCTGAGGTTGTGAGATGGATCCCCAGTACCAACAAAAAAGAAGATGATGATGATGATCAGGAGTTCCAGGCAGCCAGAGCTGTATGGCAAGACCCTGCAAAGACAAAACAAGATCAAAACCCTAATTTGTATGTCTGTCATTGCCCTAAATTGTTAAGTTGGTAATTTGCCTAACTTCTGCAAACTTTTATGCATCTTGGTAGAAGCCACTATTTTTTTGTGTAACAAGTAATTTATTAACTTAATGAATAAGAACATTTAGGCTAGATTTTATTTCATTTTTCATGGTTATGTTGATCTTACAAACTAAAGATTAGTAGAGTCACATGGCTTTATATATGTGACCAAATTGCTAACTTTTAAAGTAAGTTTAAAATTCCAGTGAATACGCCACTTTGTAAATTGTCACCATTCTGTTGAAGCAAACCATATATATGTTTTAGATTTGTCTTTGTGCACTAGTGGAAGATTTTGTATTTCTTCAGAAGTAACCAATACGTTTGAAAGTTTTTAAACTTGAACCTCAAATTATTAGATCTGATGAGAACTACAGGGAAGTTTTGAAGCAAAGTTAATAGCTTTTACTTAGGTACTTTTTTACATCAGTAGCATTGTTTAGAGCAGTTTGTTAACTGTACTTACGATTTGGTTGCAGATTTTACTTATTTTATATAGTGCTGTTTCAGAGACATGTTAAATGAGCTATTCAAGTAGAAACTAAAATTAGTTTTTATTTAAGCCTCTTCTCTATTAGCCTTAAAGTGGAACAGTTTTGTTGTGTTTTTACTGTATTGCGCGGTGTTGGAAATTAAACCCAGGGTCATGAGTATGCTAGGCAAGCACACTACTGCTGATCTGCTTTTTGTTCTGAAACAGGGTCTTGCTAAGTTCCCCAGTTAACCTCAGCCTTGGAACCCTCATACCTCAGCCTCCTGAGCACCTACAATCACAGGTGTGCACCACTGTGGCTGGCAGAGCAGAACATCTGTAAATCTGCTAGTGATTATTACTAATAAAAATTAAAATATAGAATTCTAATTTAATAATTACCTCGTTAGCTTTTCTGTGACAGCAAGAAGTCTGTAGAATTTTTAACTCAAGGCTGCTCATTTTAGCTAATTTAACAACAATAGTTTGATTTTATTTTCTACATTGAAATGGATGTGACTGCAAGGGAAGGCATTTAAAGCTAATACAAGGATTTTAGGCTAATAGTTTGTGGTCTGTCACTGTTATTAAGTTATGTTCATCTGAATGGCACTGTCATAATCAGTATTGAAGATACAGAGCAAGAATTATGTGGTGTACAAATTTTGAGATTCGTACTTAAAGTCTTATGTTGAAAGTTTTCCTTGTAGATAGGTTTAGATTTTTATTTTCACTTTTCTTTCCCACTCCACACCACTCCACTTTAGTTAGTTCTCTTGAATTTCACATTGTTACATATCTAGTTCAACGACTTTCAACTCCTGTTTGTGTATAGTGAGCAATGAAGCTTTTTGAAAATTCAAGATATTTTTGATGCAATTTAGGTCTGACTCAGACTAGATTAAATGTAAGAAAACAATTTCACATGATGAAAAGTTTTGTCTCTGATTTTTGCTGCTGTTTTAGTTATGTCTTTCTTGGAATATCAGCATGGACCTTAGGCTGGTTCTCCTGCAGGATCTGGGATGCCTGCCTTCCATAGATAATGCAACATTTGACCTGCTTGCCTATCGTTGAAGGGTATGAAATGACCCTAAATGGCCCTACAAATCATATGGGTTGAACGGATGTGAAGCCATTTACAACACCTGCTCTGCGGGAAGTATGGATATGTATGTTTTCACAAAGTCTGCAGGCAGTTGATTCAGTATGCTGTACCACTGAGTTTGAGACCTCTACTGTACTCCCCAGTTGAAGACTTGAACATAGGGAGGGAGAAAACTGTTGTCCCCTATCTTTGCTGAAGAGGCTAAAGTTTTGGTTACCCTTAGGTTAAGTCTCCAGGGCAAATTAATTCCCCCATTTAGCCAGCCATCTAAAATAAATACAGCTGATTTCTAATGCCCTGGCAGTTAGAGATCCATTGTGTGCTTTTTGGCAAGTGAGACAACCACCACTCAGGGTATATGATGAAAAGTAGTATTTTAAGTTTTTGCAATAATGTATTCAACAGTTTCATTTATCTTTATACTTACAAAAACAAAAATAGGGTCAGAGATTTAGCTCAGCGGCACAAGCGCCCGCCTGGCAAGCATGAGGTCATGAGTTTGATCCCCAGTACCTAATAATAATAATAATAATAATAATAATAAAAACTTCAGAGCAGCATAACATAGTTCTAAAGGTATATGGTGCTTTATTCCTGGACAAATCTCCTAAGCTCCCATTTAGTGCTCATTTACTCTTACACATTAAAAACTAGAAGGAGCTGGGCGTGGTGGCACATACCGGTAATCACTCATCGCTGAGGAGGCTGAGACAGAGGAGCACATGAGTTCAAGGCCAGCCTGAACTGCATAGGGAAATCCTGTCTCAACCCCTCCTAACTCCCCCCCCCAAAAAATGAAGATAGCAAGCTTATTTATTTTATTTGTTGGAGAATAGAGAACTCTATAGTCTTACAGACAGCTAGAAAAAGTGACACATAATATACCAGAAAAGGAGCAAGATCTATTAATGGCAGGAATATCTGAAGAAACCGAGCAGTTTAGACCAAGTTACCCTAGAAAATGTACTCGTAAATCTAGTCTGAGAGCTTCTTCATATCACAGAAGCATAACCTCTCATGATCTTAAGGACTATCATACAACAGTCAAAAGTATTGGCACTAGTTTAAGGATACTCTATGTATTTCTAAAACTGTGCCAGTGCCTAAAGGATGTAGACTCTGAGCAGTTCTGAAAATGTAGCTGTGCAAACACTTTGAGGACTACAGATAATAAAGATGTAGTAAAGCTTTCTTTAGCTACTTGTATACAAGGGATTGAAGTGGACTAGTTCTTGAGGTCTCATCCATATGAATTTATAAAAATGTAGATTTTCCTCTAAGTCAACTGCTGATTTTAAATCCTGCTAAATTTTCCTCCCCTTCCTTTCACCCCCAATCTGTATAAATTAGTTTAATCTTAACCCATATACATATTATAAAAGCAAACCACTGACTGTGGCACAAATTATTTATAAACCCCAATTCTTATTATATTTTAATATTTTGAACTTTGAATGATTGCGTATGTTTTATTTTGATAATGTTCTTCTACATCTCAGAACTAGAAAAAGGAAAAACATTTCCAAAAAAAAAAAAAGAAAAACATTCCATGGACAGTAGTTTCAAGTTACCCATATTGCAGATCACTTTCTGTTAGTGCCATTAAGACTTTAAATAAATGTTGCTATGAATTCTTTTAATTTTGTAGATGGTAGTAGTTCTTATAGACTAACAAGTCCTTTCTAAGAAGTATAAGTTTGTAATAAAACCCAAAGTACTTGCAGTCAGTCAGTTGAGGTTTTTAGATGCAGCTTTGTTGGTTTTTATTACGTATTCGTGCTTTAGTAGAATACTATTGTTATTGACATCAGTGAGGGTAACACTTGAATACTATGATAATTCGTAATTTTGTTTTTACTTTATGCTCTTCAATTCTAATACCGTACAAAGGGTTTTTTCCTTTAGTTTCAGTTATTGTGCCCCCAAGCCAATGTTTTTGGATGGTATTTTGGCGCCATCTGCTGTTATTTAACGTGGTAGAACATGTACTGTGGTAAAATTTGTAAGTAGTAAATTCAAATATGTATTATTGTCTTGTCCATATGAACACAAAAATTGAATTTAATTTTTTTGAGAGAGGGTCTCGCTACATAGTACAGGCTAGCCTTGAACTCAAGGCAGTCCTCCAGCCTCGGCCTCCCCAGGCTACAGGTGTACACCACCAGGCTCAACTAAAAACTGAATTTTTAAAAGACTGCAGTATCTACCTTACAATTTTATGTTCCCAACTGCCAAGGTCATCATTTTGTAATTTTGGTAGTTCTTATGTAACGTATGTCTCTGCTGCTCTCACGTCTTGATTCAATTCTTCTGAGTTCCTGAAGGCTTCCTTCTCTAGCTTGGTGTGCCTCTTCCATGACAGAGGCTCGTAATACCAGTTCACTGGATTCTTTACTTAACCTTTGCTGTCCTTTTCTTAATGTCACTTCTCTTTGAACACCTAGTTTCGTATTCTTCATGATGTGTCCGTATCTTACCCCAAGCCCCTATCTTAGTCTGCTATAAAATCTCACCCTATAATTCTAAACTAAATTTACTTTTTAAAAGGCTTTTCTATAGCTTCTTATATAAATCACTTGCATTACAAGTGTAGCATCTTATTTTATATTCATAGTCTTTGTCTCATGATCTGTTTCTATGTCTAGTATAGAGCATGTGTATGGGAACAAAAATACTGTTTTGCTCATTATTGCCATGTATGTCTTTCCTCTGCAAGTAAATGGCGTGTTCTTTGTTAATTGGAGTGGGTTTTTTAATTTTCAGAAAATAAATCTGCATGCACTGTAAGGTGTGCAGACTTGGAAATGTTTTCCATAGTGTGTGAAGTAGAGACAGATCAGTTCAGAGCAGTGAATGTTGAGATGAATTTCTGTAAACTAAACTGATACCTCTTTTGGTCACTAATAGCTTATCCCACTGTTTATCATATTTAAGCCTTGTCCAGTGATTTCTGTGGTAATGGTCTACTTGCAGTACTCTCTCTACCCGTCTCATTATATAACTTTAACTCATTCTAAATTTTTATAAAAATTCTATTCAGGTCTTTTCAGCTTAGATAATATAGTATGTAGTCAACAGCCTCTTCTGTATGATGAGGACATTTGTGGTTTTACCACTATACTGGTTAAGTTCTGCATCTTCATTATCAAGATGGACAAGGTATAATATCCTAGTGATGAAGTTTTCTTCAGTGATCTGTGTGTACATTTTCATTTTAGAAATTGAAAATACAGTGCTTACCTTGTTAATATGGATGGGTGTGCTCTGTAGTGCTGGGTATGTACTCGAAGTGTATGTCTTTCCACACTAGCTAATACCATTACTTTTCCTGGGCCACTCAGAAGGGGTCATTGTTAGCTGTGATGATGGCTTTTTTATAAATAGCACTTCTTGCTTTTAGTGTGAGTTTTTCCAAGCTCCCTGTTAACTGACTGCCATCTTTTCCCAGGACAGTTCATTCCTGGAGTCCTGTTCCAATCTATACTAGTTTCTGTGGACCTGCTTCAAACTCTTTGTCTTCTTCTTGGGATATAGTTAAGTGGCATAGCACCTGCCTGGCAAGCATGAGATTGTGAATTCAATTCCTGGTACCAAAAAAAAACCAAACAAACAAACAAAAAACTCTTTGTCCTGAGACTGACCATGGTTGCTTTTCTGAGATGACTCTTAATTGCCTGATCCTGTGTCTTCCTATTTTTATATTTATTCTTTTTGTTTTGTTGACTATGTCTTGAAGTAACTTCCTAAGAAAGGCGATATAGGAGAATAATTTTGTATGTCAGAAAGTGGTTGTTTTACGGTTTTAATGAAGAGATTTGACTGACTGCTGTTGGCCTGTGATGGGTGCTGTTGTTTTGAGATCCATGTATCACTGTTCTCCTCTGCTATACTTGCATTTTCAGAGTTGAACGGTTTTCCACGGTTGTGAGGAAATTTGACAGCTGCTGCTCTGCTGTAGGTTCATCCAGACTTTACCAGGCAGTACCTTCTTTCACCAGCATCCTTTTATTGTTGTATCTTACATAAGTCTCTTTGAATTTTCTCATGCACTAGTCCACATCCTGTTTTCTTTGTTGTAGTTCTGTGTAACTTTTTGTTTCCTTACTAATAATGTGAGGAGTTTTGGAGATAAAGTGAATCTGTCTTAATCTGTCATTTCCCCTCACGTTATTTTTCTTTCCTTTTTTTTTTTTTTTTTTTTACTGCAAATCAAACTCAGGACCTTGCACTTGTCAGCAGGTGCAGTGCCACAAAGCTATATCCCCAGCAAGTTTTTATTTTTCAGAGTTTGAAATTGAAATGTACTAAGAAAGTAGTTTGAATAATTGATACCTGACAATGCTGTTTTAGTGATTTCACTATACCAGAATGTGATTCTTGTTTTTATGTTATTTCCTAGATAATAGATGTGTGTGTGTGTCTGTAGCTATCCAGTAAATAAAGGCATTGGCAGGGGTGAATGAGTGAGCTGAAATGTTTCTGCTGTGGTTTTTTTCCCTGTTCTCACTACCCTGATCCAGGCCTTTTGGTTTATTGCCATTAGTGAAGGAACCTTCTTGTTGCACCCTTTATTTCCTGTATTACACATATTGCTGCGTTAGTCTTCTCTTAACAAAATTTTTGATAAATGTTAACAACACTAATGGAAACTTTCACTTTTCCCTCTCTCTTTTCCTTTCAGTAACAATAATAACCAATCCTTTTACCTTGGCAAAGATTTTTCATGAGGCTCCTGTGGTTTTCAAAGTGTAATCCTGGTCCAACACATTCTGGAAACTTTCTACCACTGCACATTCTTACTCCTCCCCACCTTTCTGAATCAAAAATTAGAGGTAGAGCCCAGCAATCTGGTTTTCCAAGGTTGTCGCTTAATTCTGTTGATCTGCTGGCCTGGTCTCCCTCTCAGTTTGCAGATGAAGAAGTAAGATCTAGAGAGATTAACTTGTGAAAAGTCATACAACTAAGTAGAATTTTCTAACACTTCACAGGTTGTAATTGGAAAAGAGTCAGAAATGAGAAAGTTGTCAAAGGCCTTAAAGAGAGCGTGAAGTTTGACTGGACACTGAATGATAACATTTTGTAAAAAAAAAATGAGTGTTCTACAAAGGAAGCCCATAGTGAATTAATACAGAGATACAAGCACGTATGAGACCCGGATACAGTGGTGCACACTTGCACTTGAAGTGCTTTGAGAGCCGAGACAGGAGGGTCACAAGTTCAAGTGCCACCTCGACAGCTTGGTAAAACCTCTCGATTTTTAAAAAGGAACTGGAGGTGTACCTCTGGTAGAGCACCCTTGGGTGTGACCACCAATATCACTAAATTCATATATTTGTGTATATGTAAAAATATGTAACATGCCTTAGGAACAGAATAGGCAAGTTGAACAGATAACCAGTTCTTCCTTTATTAAGAGTACAGCAATATATAAAATAGTTTTTACAGTGCCTGGTAGGTTTGTAAAGTGTTAATTGCACATTATTGTTGGCTAGTGTTACTGATTTGTTTTTTGTTTATTTGTTTGTTTTTTGGGTTTTGTGTGTGTGTTTGGAATTTTTGTTTGTTTCACTTTGTTTTTGAGACAGGGTCTCACTGTGGAGTTCAGGCCGGCCTTGGATTCACTATGTAGCCCAGGTTGGCCTCAAACTCAGGGTGATCCACCTGTCTCAGCCTCCCCAATGCTGGGGTCACAGGCCTGTACCACCACAACAGAATTTGTGTGAATTTTTAAGCTAGAACAGAATTTTTATTTTGTTTTGTTTTGTTTTGTTTTGTTTTGTTTTGTTTTTGGTACCGAGGATTGAACTCGGGATCT
This sequence comes from Dolichotis patagonum, assembly GCA_004027295.1. Classification (NCBI taxonomy): domain Eukaryota; kingdom Metazoa; phylum Chordata; class Mammalia; order Rodentia; family Caviidae; genus Dolichotis; species Dolichotis patagonum. The sequence continues at coordinate 11,108 of PVJX010011286.1, read as the reverse complement.
CGCGCTTGCCAGGCAGGTACTTAAGCCACTGAGCTAAATCCCCAGCCCTAGAACAGAATTTTTAAGATTGGATTCCTGAGTCAAAATCCAGTCATCACTTGCTATTTGATTTCCAAAAAGTTAATCTCTCCTAAACCTCAGTTTTCATATTTATATAAAATGGGAATAATAATATTAGCCATATAGGTTAGTAGTAGGATTAAACAAGAAAAGTATGCTGATACCATGCCTGTTTGAAAATAAGTACTTTTGGGCTGGGGGATATATTATGCTCAGTGGTACAGTGCCTGCCTGGCAAGGCATGAAGTTGTGAGTTCAATTCCCAGAACCAAAAAGAGAAAAAGAAAGTAAGTACTCCTGATGTCTGTTAGCCAGTCACAGTAACACAAGTCTGTCGTCCCACCCCTCAGGATGCCAGGGCAGAGGGATCACCATGAATCCAAAGCAAATTTGGGCCAAGTTGTGAATTCAAGGCCAGCCTGAACTACAAAGAGAGACTCTATCTAATAATAATAATAACAACAACAAAAATGTCATTACCTTCAAGGTTGGTAAGTCATATGACTGAGTGACCTAAGGATATCTCAGAAGTCATAGTCTTTTATTTGCCTTTGCTTGTTTTTTCAGTACTTAGAATCCCATTCAGGGGTACCCTAACACCACTTGAGTTACATCCCCAACCCTTGAGTTGATTTTATTTTTTGAGACAGGGTCTCACTAAATTGCTCAGGCTGGTCTCAAACTTGGTATCCTAGTACCTCAGCCTCCCAGAGTGCTGAGATTATAGGCATTCACAACCATACCCAGCAAAAAAATTCAGATCTAAGGGCTGGAGGATTTAGTTCAGTGGCATAAGTGCCTGCCTGGCAAGCGTGAGGTCATGAGTTCGATCCCCAGTACAAAAAAGAAAATTCAGATCTAGTCTTATGGAGAAAATTTGTCATGATCAGAGAAGTTCACAAATACTGTACAGGTGAGGTAAAAAGCTTGTTATAGCCTATTACCATTCAAAATGATGCTACAGAAAAAAATTTACAACACAGCTTGGGCATAGTGCATGCCTGTAGTTGAGACTGTTCAGCAGGCTGAGGCAGCAGGATCCCATAAACACAAGAGTTGAAAGCTAGTCTGGACAATTTTAAGGAGATACCCCCTCAAAAAAAAAAAAAATGAAATTGATCACAATGTTATGACATGTGTATTGAACATGTTTCATACTTATGTTGTAAAAATGAAAAATCAAAATAATAAAGCACTACCTAGTTGTTGTTTTTCTAAGAGTAGGAAATGTTATTGAAAAGAAGCTTCTGTGGAAGAGGGACAGAAGGGGACTCAGAATGTGGATTGCCCATCAATACAACTTCTCAAAGGTGTTCATTAAGCAAAGCCACAACATGTGGCAGGCTTAAGGTGAGAATTAATAAGGTTACAAGTAATATTGATCCAGTGGCAAATCATAGGATGGGTGTAAGGTGGGACAAAGCTATGGTCAACCAATAAGTATACAAGTTGAGCCACTAGGGTAATAATGATTAAATGGAGAAATAAGTCACATGGCAAGCACACATGGCATGGACGAAGACTTTCCTGGAAGGGGTGGTTAAGGAGGTTTGGTCCTCCACCAAGGTAATGGACGCCTACTTAGAATATCAATCACTGCTGTTCATCCCTAGGGGAAGTATATGGGTGAGTAGTTCTTCCTTTTCTTGAAGCGTGGCCTTCAGTGAATGCACCTCCAGCCACAGTTGTCCTCTGCATTGACCTCTGTAGGCAGCCCTGCCTGACTGCCTACAATTTTCCTACCTGACTTAGCTATCTGTAATATTCCTCCTCTGAAGAACTTCCCCTGACTGCTGTGAGGGACAAGTGTGGAAGACCAATCTGGCTACTTCCAGCTGAAGAAGGTCGTAGTTGTGATTGGCAGTCAGAGATACTCCTCAGAGGGTCTGTTTAAAGGCCCTCAGTAGTCACCAGGTATTTTTGTCTTGGGTAGAGGTACAGTTTTAAATGTGTAGCTCTACCCAAGGCCACAGAAACTGTTAAGTGTACATGGGCCAAATAATAAAATCAACGGGATAATTATGAATATAGCCAACCAGGTTTTCCACTAGCAGGAGCCAGTTGTAGCTTTCCATAAAGAGGATAAGGAGACAGTCCAGGGTATTTCAGATATGATATATCATTAGCCTGTCATCTAATATCTTGAACAGCTATTGAGATATTATCAGAAGGATCAGGAATGTACACACAGCACTCAGCTTTTATAATTGCACAGGTGCTCCCTTCTGCTGCTGTTACAATGTCTAATGCCATGTGACTTTGGAGGAAGGCCTGCCTCGTTAATTTTACTTCCTTCAGGAGAAGAGGGACTAGCCAGAGTGTTGTTTCAGGCCCATTGAGTTTAAGTGAGGCCTCCACGTGTTGCATGACATCCTCTCAGCCGAGGGAAGGGATAAAGATAGATGCCAAATGATCCTGCCAGTGAAATGCACTTCTAGACCATTGATGCTGTAGTTGGGACAAGTTAGCAGGTTTGTCAGCACTTTTGACACTTCTGCTTTTTAACCAAGTAAATCCCCTCATGTGTCTTCTTATCCATCCAGTGGGAAGCAAGGGCCGCACATTGGTTCCGTGGGACCAGTGAGTGCCATTGGATGGGGCTTCCCATCTAATTCAAAGCAAACCAGTCTTCAGCCTGTAAAGTTATTGTGTATATACGTTGTTTGGGAGCGTCCATTCCAAGTATGTAGTAGTGCTAGACCAGTAAGGAATGATTTTTCTTTCCCCTAGGTAAGGGGGACTTTGTACTAAAATGTCCTATAGTGAGGGTTAACCATAGATAATCATCCCATATCTGAAAATAGCCATCTCGGTATCTGTGGTTGTTGACTCAGGAGAGGGTAGGACCCTTTTATTTAATAGGGGTCCTACCAGAACCTTTAAAGAGACTCAAGTGGCATTGTTAAAAAAATTTCCATTGTGTCCAGGATTGTTAAGACTACAGTTTATAGGCCACTCAGCTACTTTGTAATGGTGGGCTAAACTGTGAACCATTGAATTCTTTTGTAACTCACCAGTTAGTCTTGTAGTTTATTCCAGTCATCTTGGAGAATTGGGGATACCCACCAAGGAAGTCCAGATGTACTGGACAAACGGAGCAGGCCACATACCCAGCAAGATGTTTGTTGTAATGATTCTGCATGTTCTTTTGCCCACCTTAGAAAGGAATTGCATTTTCCTTAAGTGGTAGACTGATTAGAGAAAGAGCTAAGAGTAACATTTTAGATTACTTATCTGAAGACTTTGTTTTTTTCCTGAACAAGAATTTTAAGTCCTTTGTGGGTTTGCAGGAGTATTTTGAGGATGGTTGCTCACACTCTGGGACAGTCTCTGGTTCCCAGAACTGGAGTCAGGTGTGGTGTGTCCAGGAGTCCAGGCCTGCTGCCTTGACAACTGATGGAGTTGACGGGATCACGGTGTATGGTCTTTCCCAAGTTGGTCCTCTGCCCAATTATCTCAATGAAAGACCTCCAGATAATGTAGGGGAATGAAATCCCCAACCTACTTGGTGTTCAGAATGCCAAGTTCACATTCTCCAAAATTGAGGAACGATTTCTAGGAACAATAAGAGTTTAAGAGTAGGAAGAATTTATTGAGAGAAAGAACACTTCTCAGAGGGATAGAAGGGGGCATAAAAGCTGGGTGTGGTAGTACACACCTGTAATCCCAACACTCTAGGAGGCTGAGGCAGGACGATCACTACAAATTCAAGACCAGACTGGGCTACAAAGTGAACTCAAGGCTAATCTGAACTGCATGGTGAGACCCTATCTCAAAAAGACCAAAGGCAGGAGCAGGGGGCAGAAACTGGCTTGCACCCAGTACCTAGTTTTAAAGTTAATTAATAGAGAAAACTAGAAATTTTAAAATATTGATAGTAATTGATGAGTTTAGATTATTTGTTTTCTTGTTCAAATTTTCTAAGTTTGCATACTTCTGTAATTAGAAAAAATGATACATAGTTTAAAACTGACAGGAATATTGGATTTTTTTGTTTTTGTTTTGGAGACAGGTTTTTGTAACGTAGTGCAGACTGCCCTCAAACTCACTAGGTAGTCAGGCTGGCCTCAAACTCATAGCAGTCCTTCTGCCTCAGCCTCCTGAGTGCTGGGAATATAGGCATGTGCCTCCATACCCAGCCTGAAATAATTTTATAGCCTTCCACAGTGACTGCTAGTGCTTTAAGGGGCACAGTGGGTTTTTTTGTTTTGTTTCTTATTTAATACTGTATTTTTTTGCTTTGCAAGAACCATCTTAAATACTTATCATGAGTAGTATTTTATAAAATGACATTATTTCTGCCCTAGAGAGTTTTTAGAAGATTAAATTGAATATAATTTTTAAAGCTTCTAGCTGGGATTTGAAACATTTTATGTGCAGTTTCTTAATTTTTATTGTTCTGTCTGTTATGATAATAGCTAACATTAGCATGTTTTCTCTACCAGGTAATGTGTTACTGCTCCTATGTAATCGTTGCAGTAATTTTATTAGGTAGGCACCAGGTCTCCATTTATGAACTGCAAATCAGTGAGTGTGAGGATAAGTTTAAAAAGTAAAGAAGTTATAGCTAGGTGTGGTGGCCCTTGCCTGTGATCCCAGCACTCTGGGAGGCCGAGGCAGAAGGAGCACAAGTTCCAGGCCAGTAGACCCGACTCAGAACAAGAGTGTGAAGCTCTGGAGCTCGACAGTCTTGAGTTCAGATTGTATCTTTGGTGCTGAATGTTGTGAGCAGATTACTTAAACCTCCTGGACTTGGTTTTCTCACTATGAAATAGGAAGAATAAGATGTTCTGCAGAGCTAATGGGAGGACTCGCTGAGTTCACGCGTGTGTGAAACACTTGTACAGTAGTGCCTGTACATACACATTTGCAGCAAGTGGCCAGGACACTATAGTAGTAATGGCACAATTATTTCATCTACAATCATTGTTGCCATCATTTGTACTGATTAGTCATAAACGTTAAAGACATCCAAATTACTTATAGTAAAAAATAATATTTTACATAGAGCAAGTGACTTTAAAATTGCACTACTTTTTCCTAGCTTTCTAACTTTATCATTTCAGTAGGCCTTGAGGGCCCATCATTAAAACTGACTACATGTCTTTCCTGTTACACAATATTGTTCTGTAAAAACATTACTAGAAAATCACATTGCAGTCCAAGAATTTATAGTTTTAACTGTGAGACAAAGAAAAAGAATTTTAAGACCTAGTGCCACCCCCACCCTGCCTCATGCACCTCTTTTTCTTTTTTTCTTTTACTCATTCATTAATTCTTTCAATAAATAGTTGTTTATGTGTAATTAACAAAGGTTAATATGGGTTAAAGTTGGAAATATTTAAAATTGATGAAAGTTACCAACTTTAAAAATAACTTTTTCAGCGGAGGATATAACTCAGCAGCACAGTGCCTGCTTGTGAGTTTGATTCCTGGTATCTAAATAAATAAATAACTTTTTCTTATTCACTGAAATAGAAAAGAATGTCAGACTTACGAACTTTGACACTTAGGAAATAATGAATGTGCAAAACTGTATGGACAAATGTGAAAAATAAAAGAATTTCTGAATGTTTAACTTGAAAGATGGTGTTACTGTCTTGGGGAAGTTGTTTGGTTTTAGTTTTTCTGAGACAGTGTCTCACTGTGTAGTTCAGGTGGCCCTAACTCACAGTGACCCTCCTTCCCCAACTTCCTGAGTGATGGGATTGCAGGCCTGCACCTCGGTGCCTGACTAACATTCCACTTTAGAAAGAGACTAGTTTACACTCCTTTTTCTGAAAGCCATGGAGGGGGATGTCTTTGGGGTAACAGAATGTTATGTATAATAGATAAAAATAAGCTATTTCCAAGAGAGCTAACCCTTAAATTAGTAGTTGTCAAAAATACAGAAAAATTTTATTTTTCATCAAGCTGAAGCTGTGGAATTTTGTCAGTTCTGGCATGGACAGACTTTTTATATACAGTATTGATAATTTTGACATTGATACCAGTCCATTTTATGGCTTAGGGCTTTCTGATGGCACATCTAGCATGAAATATCAAAATTGTGCCATATGTAAGTGATGATCTATGCTTTCTGACTGTGCTCCCACCATAATGTATTTTCTGAGTGACAAGAGTTTTGTAATTTTCATCTCCAGCTCAGAGGACACTAGCCTGAGATCCATATACAGTGGTAACTTGGTTCACAAACTTGTCTCTTTCCACAGTTCTGGTTGCCAACCAAATTGGACAAGAACCAAATCAGATTCAATGTTAGGTTCAATATTGACATGATAGTGAAATTTGACTCAGTTCTCATCCAGTTTGACTAGCAACCAGGATCATGGAGAGAACTGAGTTAGCGAACCAAGGTACCTTTATATTTAGGTTTATGTTGAGCATCTCCACCTCAATGTCCACAGATCCTTAAGAACTCAGAATCCAGGCCGGGGGTTTAGCTCAGCAGCCTAAGTGCCTGCTTGGCAAACTCGAGGTCGTGAGTTCAATCCCCGGCACAAAAAAAAAAACAACCAACACCACCAAAAAAAAAACCCTCAGAATCCAAGCCTTAATTGATTCCTTTTTGTTCTCTTTTTCTCAGCCTGTAAAGCGCCTTGCCTTAGGTACATGGCACCACTATCTACCTACTGGATTGCCCAAATCTTTTTTTTTTTTTCTTTTTTCTTTTTTGAGACAAGGTCTCACAAGCTGGCCTTGAACTCATTTTTTAGCCAGATTGGCCTCAAACTTGCTAAATCCTCCTGCCTCAGTCTCCTGAGTGCCAGCTGGGATTACAGGCATGCGCCACAACACCCACCCCCAAATCAAGATTATTCCTTGATTCCAACCTTCTCTCCACCCCAGCCATGTGTCATCATCAAATTTTATGAACTTTGCTTTGTAAATGCATTTCAGATTTGTTTCTTTTTATTACCACAGTTCACGTCATCTTCGTCTCTCTGCTGCCCTAGCTTCCTAGCTGGTCTTCCACCACCAGTGCTGTCCGTTTGCAGTGATTTTAGTTGTTGACTGATCTTCCTAAAACAAATCAAAATATATCATCTTACTTTCTAAAACCCTTCAGCTAGTCATTGTTTCCAAGGTAAAGTCTTAAGTTTAGAGGGTTATAATAGCAGTATTTGACCTCAGCTACATGGTACAGCCAAATGTGTAGATGTGCATATAATTGAATATATTTATGCAAGTATTACCAGTATCCTGGGTAATTAATTTTTTTCTAATGTGTAAGTATAAAATATCAGAAGCATCTGAATACACCAAGTCAGGCTTTTAAAAAACAAGTTCTAAATTTTGATTTACTTTTAGATTCCCTACCTTAATTTAAGTTTTAAATAAAATATTTAAAGAGTACTTAAATTTTGTTTTGAGTTCAGTGTATTCATAAATTGTTTTAATTGGAGAAAAGCTGTGATCATTCCCAACTGTGTTAGAAACAGTTGTCAAGTGTGGTTCTATGCACGGTGAGACTGGGAGCTGTTTCTAAACACACAGTTGTTATAGCATAGATTTGCCCGGGTTTCCAGTATGATCTGTATTTATGGGTAAGTAACTTTGGTATGTGTGTGGAGGAGTGAAGCCAATCAGTAGTATAGTTTTTATAGATCTTTAAGATAGCTATAAACATATGTTAAAATCAGGGTATTCTGCTAGCCTCAGAGTGAAGAGACACAAGATTCTTATTTGAATTCTAAAATAAATTTTCTTTTTTTAAATTTTTAAACTGGGCTGGGGATTTAGCTCAGCATTATAAGCACCTATCTGGCAAGCACAAGGTCGTGAGTTCAATCCTTGGTACAAAAAGAAAAATTTTAAACTGATACAAATTTTCGGTGCTATTTAATACTAAAGATTTCTAAAAGAAGGCTGGGGATTTAGCTCAGGGACATAAGCGCCTGCTTTGCAAGCGTGTAGTCGTGAGTTTGATCCTCAGTACCCCCCCCCAAAAAAAAGAGATTTCCAAAATGGTTTTTTACTTTAAAAAGTGTCTTCTCGCTGGGGATTTATTTAGCTCGGCGGCATAAGTGCCTGCCTTGCAAGTGCACAGTCATAAGTTCAATCCCCAGTACAAAAAAAAAGTGTCTTCTCTAGGAGCCTTTACTTATCCTATGGTTCATGTTAATAGGGAAGATTCTGGTGTAGTTAAAGAATTTATAGGATTTGTGGTAAAATCTAAAAAGTTAGAAATTATACATTTTGATATTATGTAAATGTATACTTTTTTTGAGGCAGGGTCTTGCTATGTAGTTCAGGCTGACCTCAGATTTGCGGCAGTCCCCCTGTCTCAGTCTCCTGAGTCCTGGATTATAGGCGTGCACGACTGCACCTGGTTTACCATTCTGTTAAAATTGCATGGTATTGGAGCTGTGAAGAGGAGTGAGAAGAGACCCCTGGACAGAACAAAGCCATGCACACTGCCTCCCGCATCCAGCATCTGTGTCTCACTGTCGTCACCACCATTCCCAAGAGAAAGGCTGGGAGAAGATAAAGCCACAGCCAAGGACAGTCACAGAGATCTGCAAGTTGTCTGTTAACCTGCTCCTCCCAAGTCAGAGCCCAAGCCTGAAAAGGCCCCTGCAAAGAAGGGAGAGAGTGTGTCCAAAGGGAAAGGTTCCTGCCAGCAAGGATGGGAATAACCTGCAGAAAATGGGGAGGCCAGAACACACCAGGCACAGACAGTGGGAGGTGCTAGACATGCCAAAAAGAAGTGTGTCCTTTTTTTTTCTAAGATTTTTTTTTTTATTTAAAGAGAAAAAACAGGAATTTTCCAAAGATGGCGGACTGGTAGTTGGCAAGAGAGAGATCCTTTCTGAGAGAGACAGCTTAAATGCCAGAATTTAACACCCTAGAGAGACCCAGAGAGAGATGGACTCTCTCAACCCAGGAGGAAACTAAAGTTAAAAACACTGCTCAAATATGAGGTTCCGGGGCTACCATTAGTGAAGCTAAGATCAGCAAGCATGGCGCCCTCCTCGAGCCGCCTGAATTCCTGCCCGAGAGCAATCTGACAGACCGAACTGCACCGACGGGACTAGCTTGAGCGGCCGGAGCGTGGAGCTGAACAGCCCTGTGTGCAGCTCACCCAGACCGGCCCTGCACACCACCCACCCAGAGGCACCGTGAATCTGCACTGCAGACACGCTGAAGTCAGACCTCTGGGAGCCCAGCAGTTCTCAGGGACCGGCATCAACACGCACTGAGTGATGGGAATAAGATCCTCCCACGGGAAAGGGGCAACCGACTGGAAGACATGTTGGATTTGGGCAGGACAACCTTAACTCCATAAGGAAGTGGCTTCAGTTGGTTGCTCCCCTCGATGAGCGGATTGGTGGAATCTGCTTGGATTGGGCCATGCCCCCTGGCCGGGACCCAGTGGGTTACTACAAACTAATTCCCTGAGCACAGCCGCACACTGACGCAGTGAAGGCCTGCAAAGGTTGACTGGCCCGAGGAGAGGAGCCAGCACACACCGCGCTTGCTTGAACTTCACTCTCTGATAGCAGCCGGCAGAGGGCAGAAGTCCCTAGCCTGCAAGCTCCACAGGAGCCTTAACCAACAAGAAAAGGGGCTGGGAATTACACTGTACACTTGTATGGAAGGAACCAAAACATGATGAGAAAGAGAAATAAGAAAAAAAACCCAGCCCCCAACCCTGAGAACATTGATCCAGGAGAGGTAAATATAAAAGAGATTGAGGGCAGCAAACATGCAACATCAAACACAGTGGTAGCAGACATAAAGAGATCTCTTCAGGACCTCGTAAGCGGGATCAAAACTGAAATATTAATTCAAATTAAACAAGAGATAAGTAGATTAATAAAAGAAAGGCTGGGCACCTCTCAAGAAGACACAAAGAATGGAGGAACACAAAAGGAGAGAAACATTTAATGAAGACAACAAGAAAAACCTAGAATTCATGAAGCAAATTCAAAGAGATTATCAGGAAACTGAAGACTCCATAGAAAACTGGCAAAACTGCTTGAAAGAAACCAAAGATAGACTATCAAAAATTGAACACAGGCTTGCAATGTATGATCATGAAAGGGAAGATCTCTTAAAAATAACAAGGGAGCAGGCAGTAACAATTGGCCTAGAGGACAACAAGAGGATCTATAACTTAAGAGTAAAGCATGTGAATGAAGAAGCAGGAGTCAAAACAGAGGAATTGCAAAGGCTATTCACAGAAATCATTAAGGAAAATTTCCCAAGCATAGAAAAAGGAAATGATATGCAGATGTGTGAAGCATACAGAACTTCAACCACCTAAAACCAAAACAGAGCTACACCTAGATACATAATAATCAAGATCCCAGAAATTCAATATAAGAACAGAATATTAAAAGCCATCAGAGAAAAGAAACAGATCACCTATAAAGGAAAACCCATCAAAATCACGGCAGACTGCTGGACACGGACCATCAGGTCAAGAAGAGCTTGGAGTGCAGTAATTCAAGCCCTGAAGGAGAACAATCTCCAGCCCAGATTGATGTATCCTGCTAAACTCTCTCTCTAGAAATTAATGGAGAAACAAGATGCTTCCATGACAGAGAGGAACTTGGAGAATTTGTGACCACCAATCCAACCCTACAAAAAATACTGAAGGACATTTTAGAGAGAGAACAAGAATACGAGCATCTCAGGAACAATGGCAGAGAGCCCTCAGTGAACAGGGCAGACAGTGGAGTGGAACAGAAAAATAAACAACCAATGGCAGAAAAACAGAATAGCAGAAATAAGGCAGAGAAGATTGGCTGTAATCCCTAGTATAGATGGCCTTGAAATATTAACAGAGAAAAACACAATCAGAGTAGATCAGGAGATAGGGTCCATTGAGATGCTCTATATAGGGAGGCAGTGGGACCCAAAACAAGCAGTGCACCCTATGGGAGGGAAAGGGGAGGAATTGTCTAAAAAAGGGAGGCAGAGGATATTGTTAAATGGGTAACAAGATTTAAAATTTACATTATTCTTATCACTGTGCTTGAATGGATTACGTGCTGTTCCAGTTTGTCTACTTACGCTAGACTTGAGGACATGGTCAGCTA
>PVJX010011285.1:0-54026 GCA_004027295.1 Dolichotis patagonum | reverse complement strand
CAGCAAGACCCCTTGTTTGTCTTTCTCAAATGCTGTAAAATCTTTCCTACTGTAGGACTTTGTCCTACGCTTTCCTGTTTCTCAGCCAAACCTCCTTCCTTTGGGTCTCAAAAAATTGTTACCACCTCAGACAAGGGCTTCCTCAGCCATCCTCATCAAACTGGCTATTACGCCTCAACTCATTTTGTTGCTCCTATAATGGCAAAATTGTTAATATGGTAAGATGTTCAGATTTGATGAGCTTTGACAACTGTGTATATCCTTGTACCCACCAGACCAATCAAAATATGGAACATTTTTATCATCCCCCAGAAAAGCCCCATAGTCCTTCTTTCAGCTGATCTTCACTCTCCTGTGAGCCTTATCTATCATTCCAGTTCTTCCTGTTCTTAAACTTCGTATAAGTGGAATTCTTCAGTATGTTCTGTATTCATGTACACTGATGCATGTACCAGCATCTTATTCTTTTTTACTACTGAGTAATATTCCAATTTATATATCTAATACTACTTGTTTATTCATCATGCTGTTGGACATTTCAGAGATTTCCAGTTTGGAGCTATTATTTAAAAAACTTTAAAGGTTTCATGTATTTTGTAAATATATGCTTCCATTTATCTTAAATAAGTAGGCGTAGAATTTCTGGGTTGTGGAGAAAGTATATGTTTAACTTTTTAAAATAAACTATAGTCAAATTTACAAAGTATTGTACTATTTTTCCTTGTCCCAGCAGCATGAGAATTGTAAGTGGATCTAAAACCCTTTTATCTCACCAACATTTGCTGCTATTAGCCTTGTTAATTTTAGCCACTCCACAGGATGTGATATGAAACAATTTCCCTAATGGCTAATAGCATCGAATGCCCTCTTGTGCATGTACTGGATGTTTGTCCCTTCTCGATGAGGAATCTTTTCAAGTCTTTCACCCCAGTTTTTAAATTGAATTGTCTTTTTGTTATTCATTTGTAGAAATTATTTATATATTCCAAACAAATCCTAATGTTTTCTTTTTAATAGTTGTCTAATAAAGAAATTACTTCTTAATGTGGATGAAGACTTAGGGCCATAAAACACATCCTAAAGACTAGACAGTGGGATCAAGTGTGTTGTAATATTTTCCAGAGAGCAGATAATGTGGGGCTGCAGCATCCTTCAGTTTTATTTCCATGGATTTTAAAGAGAAACTGAATAGGCATGGTGGGGGCACACCAGTAATCCCACACTCAGGAGGCTGAGGCAGGAAGATTGCTGTGAGTTCAGGGCTAGGCAGAAAGGTCCTGTCTCAAAAATACAAAACAAAACAACAAAAGACATTCTATATAATATATGTAATACATGTATATGTATGTATGTATATATATGAGATGTCATTCTATGTTTATATAAAGTCCAAAAGCAGGAAAAACTAGTCTGCAACATTGCAAGTCAGGATTAGTAATTTGTGCGGAGAAAGATAAGGCATATACTAGGTTTCTGTGGTCCTTGCTTGGTCAGTGTGCTGATTCCACATAGGAATGTTCCATTTGTGGTAAGGCATGAGACATGCACTTTTTCGTTTGAATGTTATACACCAATAGTGAGAGGGGCCGTAAAAGTATAAGCCTCCTCCAAAACTCAAGCATAATGTCTTTTATTAAAATGTCATATATTTATACTCAAAAATGAAAACAAAGAGAAGCTAAAGTCCCCTGGCCACTTGGCCACTCGCTGGGGCATCATGGGTGTGTGGGACTGGCTTGCTCTTTTGAAACAACATGAGAAGAATTGCAGGTTCTATCCAGGAGGCTCCATAAAGCATGATGCTCGGGGCCCATGCTCAGGAGTGGAGAAGCAATAGCTTCCACCTCTTCTAAACACTTGGCCTTTGCTGCCGAGTTTTGATACACCAGAGCTACCTAAACCTTAAGTATATGCACAGTTTCTGTACCAATCATTCTAATTTTTTTTTTGCAGTACTGGAGATTAGGGTTTTTACAGTGAGCTACACCACCAGTCACCCACCCCAACCCCACCTTTATTTTATCTTTTTAATTTTGAGACAGTGTCCTGTTAAGTCACTAAGTTTTCCAATGGGCTCAAACACAATTTTCCTTCTTCAGCCTTTCAGAGTGCTGGGATTACAGATGTGCACACCTGACCATGACTATATGCAAAGTTTAAATCACAAGGATACCTTCTCCAGCTTTATCACAACATTGGGAAACCACCTAAAATAGAAATTGGTTTATAATATCATTGTATAAAAAGGGAAAGCTGTAATTTGAAAATTCCATATGTATATCAGAATGCTATGAAATTACTGAGCTATTCCCTATAAATACATATATCAATTGACAAGAGAAATGGATGTATAAATCCATGTTGGATTTAAAAATTTCATTTTTACATTTATAATCTATAATCTATAATATAATATATGATATATGATATATGATATATGATATATGATATATGATATATGATATATGATATATGATATATGATATATGATATATAATAATATATAATATATAATATTATATAATATATAAATGTTATATATAGTGTTTTTTAAACACAATGTTATATATAGTGTTTTTTAAAAATCTCACAAATACAGAAAAATGCTTGAATGCATATGTATGTGTGTGTTCTGTGTATACAATCATAACCCAGACCACTCATTCTACAAGAGTAAGTCAAAGAACTATGTAACAAAAAAAAATTTTTAACTATCTCTGCTCTATCACTCATATTTTTCATATGCATGAAGGCAAATATATCATGCTCTGTAATACTTTTTAAATTCTCCTAATTTCTTTGCTATTTATATTATCTGTCTGGAAAAATACCCCTAAAAATCCTCCAGCCCACACTTTCTGTCTCACTTAGGTTTCCCATCTGTTGTGGTTTGGATCAAAATTGTCTTCCAAAAGGCTCAAGTGGTCAGATGTAGGGCTTCAGGGAGCTGATTAGATGAAGAGAATTAACTCATCAATGGATCAACCCATTGATAAGTTCATAGCTGTTCTGCTGTGATGGAGGAAGTAGACCTCCAGGGTGCTACCTAGAAGAGTATATCCTGTCCTCTGCCCCACCCCCGCTCTGGCTCTTCCTGCTCTCTTTGCTTCCTAGCTGCCATGAAGTGAGCCGCCTTCCCTCTCTATGCCCTTCCACTGTTGGAGCCAGCCTACCATGGGCTGAAATCTCTGAAACCATTAGCCAAAATCAATCATTCTTCCTTTAAGTTGTGTATGTATGTCAGGTATTTTGTCTTAGCAGTAAAAGCTGACTAATACACCATTCCCTGCTTCCTACTCTCTCGAGCACGAGCTAGAGATTCTGTGTGGCAAAGGGTGGGCCCTCCTTGCAAGGGGAGAAGCTGACCTGGGCCAAGCTCTGTGTGGCTTGGGTGGAGGTGTTAGGGCTGGGCATAGTGCTGGCAATGTGTCACCTTCATAATCATCACCCCATTCTGTAGGCAGGGGAAACACCCTGAAGGACGCTCAGGAAGGTTGACATGTTAATAGTAGTTATTTTTGACAATTGAATTAGAATGGATTTTAATTTTCTTTGTTTTGCTTCTCTGTGTTTTCTGATTTTTTTGCCATGAACAATTGATTAACTTTTCAGTTTCTATTGAAGTACATATTGATTAATTTATAAAAAAGAACTTTAAAAAATAATTCCCTCATACTTTTCAAGAGTATAAGGTGGGAAAAAGCAAGTGTAGTACCTTCCAACTTAAAGAAGCATAAAAATAAAGCTTCTGCCCTATACCTGATCTCAGATATTCTACTCAAGCCAACCATCAACTAGCACTAGGCTTCAATATTGTCTCCCTAAGCAAAAATGTTTTCATAAATGTGCAAGTGAAGAAAAACAGATTAGGACATGCTAAACCAGCACACTTGGCCCCTTACCTGACAATGGGTACAGGGGCTGATGGTCCTGAGAGACTGAGTGAGCTGAGATGTGCAGAAAATCCCACACAGGGCCAGCCCATCACTGGTCTTCCCGTAGATGTGAGCACCTACTATGCGAACTACTTTGGCTTCAGCTCAGGGCTAGGCCCTGCTTTAGGGCTGTCAACACAGTGATCCTACCCTAAAGGAGCCCCCAGGCTATGCCAGGAGTCAAATAACAACAATCGCAGCCAGGAGCATTTATCAAATGCTCATGTGCAGAGACGCTTCTGAGTGCTGCATATTTATATACTGACGCTCTTCAGCCTTATAGTCATCTCTGAGGCAGCCTATTGGAAGAATTCTCTTAGCTTCTGTCCTCCTGGGCAGAGATATCTGTTCAGCTCTCAGCCGGAGCCCAGAATGGTGATGTGGTATGGATCCGTTACCTATCTACAATGGGTAAATGCCCAGGTGCTAGAATTAAACTTTCTGCCAATTATGGGCAGCAGTTTGATCTTTCAACACCCAATTCCTTCATCTGTAACATAGGACTAATCTTACTTGTTAATATTGCCTCATACGTTATTATAAGGATAAAAAGAGCTGGGCGTGGTGGCGCACACCTGTAATCCCAGTGCATGGAAGGTTGAGGCCAGGCTAGTGGGCTAGATAGTGAGTTAATGGCCAGCCTGAACTACATAGCATGACTATCTCAGAAACACAACAAGATCAAAAATTCAATATGTAAAAGCTCTTAGAACAGTGTCTGGTATGTAAGTTATAGGCTGGTTGATACTATTTTTGCTGTTATTATCTCCTTTCCTAGGAGCTCCTTCCAGCTGGAACACAGTCTTATTAATTGTTAGATTCCATAACACCACCACAGAAGCCAACATACAGTTGAAACCAATAGTTGTGCGATTAGTAAAAGAACAAATGTATGAATCGTATGTTGCAGGCAGGGAGGTTGGAAGGGGATTCTCTTCATGAGTAGGCATTAGATTACTCCAAGGGTGATGCTAATGGAGGAGTATGACACTTGTTAGGGCAGACAGAGTTGCAGAAAGAGTCAATATTAGACACAGTTCAACTCTCCCAATAGGAGAATCCCGAGGCTTAGGGAGTCATACACCTTGCCTATGGTTGGTTGTGCAGCTCATTAGCATCAGAGGGGATGTGCTAAGTAACAGGGGCCCTTTAACCTTAAACTCACACCATAGGCAATTGGACAGACTTTTTTATTTCATGCCAAGTTCACGAAGTCTTACTGAATGCCGAGCATCTTATGCTAGGCTCATGGAAATACAGGTGTGGTGACTCAGGGAGGGTCGACTTTGCGGCAGTGCAGACATTAAGCAATTCCAGTGGGATGAAGAGAAAGCTCAGGCATGATGAGAGCTGGTCATGTTTCCATCTGCAGATATCAAGAGACCAAAAAACAATCTGAGAACTGCAGGAAAACAGGATTTCTTTAGAATATGGCTTAAGCAAACTGTTGGAGTCATACTTGAGTTATGCTTTGTATCCTCCAATTAAAGGGAGCTCCCCATGCATAATGGAAGCCCTGTGGGGAGAGGCAGAAGTTAATTTCTATTGGGGGTGTCATGGGTGGATGGTAGTGGGAACCGCTTCCTTTAAAAGTAGTGCTTCCCCATGCCTCTCCCCACAGGGAGGAATATTGGGGAGCAGGAGAGCAGGGAGATATTGCTACGAAGCACACTTTGTCCCTGCCTAATGCACAACTATAAATTCACATGATAACAGATCTACCAGTATGGCTGCAAAGGCGTGGTACAGCACAGGGGTGGGAAAATCATAACTCAGCTCCCCACCAGTGCCATTAACCTCCCACCTGGGAGTAGTTTAGCACTGAGCATCCATTATGTATTAGTGAGATTGAGGATGTAGGAGGAAGGGCTGTGTGTGGGTAGTAATCCAGCATTAATGAGGCAGCAGGATGTGCCCAGCTCAGGAGCTCAGAGCTCTGGCCTCTATGATTACTCTGCCTGGAGTATCTTTGGGCAAGTCATTTATCTTCTGTGGCCTTGACTTCCTCATCATAGAAATGGGGCTTGAATTAAATCACCTGCTAAAGTCCATCAGGCTCTGATTCAATTCAGAATGTTTGATGCATTATGAAGAAAATTGCACAAGTTGCACTCCCTATCCTGGAAGGTAGAGCCAGGCAAAATCTCAACCAGCAGTTTTCCAGCCTTGGCAGGATGCACATCCCAGGCTGTGACCATAAGGCTTTCCCTAAGGAACCCCTAACAGAAGAGCCCCAGTGTGACCCAGCACAGGGTTTGGGGACATGCTCTCGGGCATGACATGTCTTTGAGGTTTTTGTTATCTGGAGGGTAATTTCACATTCTATGCCATATTCTATCCTTGCTCATGTTCACATAAAAATAGGATTTTAAATTACTAAATCTAGATCTGAAGGTTGATAGAGAACCTTACCTTTCATGAACTATAGCCAAGTCTTAAGCCTGGATGATAGGATTACAGGAAACGTCTAATTTGAAGTTTGTGTTTTCTGAATTTTCAGTCTCTTCTCTAAAACTAAAGAAAAATAAATACCTGTTTTAAAATGAAGTATGTCATAGTTTCAACCTTTGTATGTAATGTTTGAGGGAAGCACTTCCCTGTGTGAATGAGTCCCTAATGGCACTTTCTTACTCTGTTCATGTAGACATCCAAGTGCTTTAGAGATAGCAATCACACAACGATTTGTGCATCTGAACAATGATGATGATGATGAAAGTAACTTTCATTATTGTGCTAACATTATATATCTTTACATATACATTTGTCTAATATTTATTAAATCTTTTGAGGCAGTATGATCCTCATTTTAACAATGAAGTTATTGAAACACCCAAGAGTTAAAGCAACTTTCCTGGTTGGAACATCTTTAACACCTCATCTTTTAGCTTCTCAGCTCACACCTAAGACCTGACTCTTGCTACAGAGGATGCTACAGAGAAGCTGGCTGTTGTCACATGAGTAGTTCCTTTGCTCCTGTTTTTGTGCATTCCCACAGCCGGAGACTGTGCATGGCCAGTGCGGTAGAATGAACACCTATGGAGGTCCAGCCAACAGTGGCAGGGAGGCCTCAGAATAAAGAGTAGACACTAAACAAGCCTTTATCAGCAGGCAAAATAATTGGCAATTATTGCCTCGTGCTCTTGACACTAGTGAAGTCCCAGCTCTTTGCACACCTGATACTGCAGATGCTCCCTCAGTGAGAGGGTCAGCGGGGAAAACTCAAGAATGTTCTACATCAGTGAATCTCAAACTTGAGTGGGAATCAGAATCTCCCAGGGCACTTATCAAAGTTCAGGGGCCCCACCCCTGAGCTTCCAATTCATTGTACACCACTCTGATAAAAGGCACCAGGCAACCAGCAGTTCTCTAACCAATAGTAGCATGCAGGACTACTTAAAGAGTTTGTCCAGAGCCTAAAGTACCATCCTTGGGGTGTACACTACAGGCTGCTCCAGATTCTTATACTCAAAGACATAAAGAGCATAAAATATGTAACTGTACCAATACGCTACAATTAGTATATTCATTGTTTCATAAACGTATACTACAGAGATTTTTTTTTAATTTTAGAAACTACCGTGAATTCCATCCATGAAAGCTGTTTCTTATTACTATGCTAATTAGCAAAATGTGCATCCAGCTGTGCATAACTGAAGTGTACAATAGTGGCTGGGGTGTGACCTTTCTTATATAATGCTGGCTGACAATCCGTGTCCTATGACTTCCTGGTTGGACACCTAGGATAGAACTTCAGTTAGCACAGATGTGTAATGTAATCAATCCAAGTGAATATTTTGTAGATTATAGGCCACCTTCGTGGGAAAGAACTTAATTAACAAATCTTTGGGCTTTGTTTGGTCCCACAGACAGAACCTGAAATCATAGAGGAAACCAACGTGGACAGAGTTCACGACCCCCGGGGCTACGCCAGGTCGAGGCCGGTGAAAGGCCACTCGGAGACCTCCACGCTGAGCTCACAGCCATCCATCGACGAGGTGAGGCAGCAGATGCACATGCTGCTGGAGGAAGCCTTCAGCCTGGCATCCGCAGGCCACGCCGGCCAGAGCCGCCACCAGGAGGCCTACGGCTCCACACAGCACCTGCCCTACTCCGAGGTGGTGACCAGTGCCCCGGGGACCATGACCCGGCCTAGGGCTGGTGTGCAGTGGGTGCCAACCTACCGCCCAGAAATGTACCAGTACAGTCTACCCCGGCCGGTAAGTCCGCTGTCCCTCCTGTCATCCTTGGTCAGCCCTGACCAGTGGGTCCCAGAAGGGACTCAAACAAAGCAGGGACTTCTAACGATGAACCATGTTAGGAGTCAGAGATAGCGCTTTCTGGCTCCCATTCTAGCTTTCATTCACAACACAGAGCCTTTTATTCCTCTAGGCAAAACATGCAAGAAGCTCTTATGCTGGGAAGAGGTGGCGCATGTCTGTATCCCAGCACTTGGGAGGCCGAGGCAGAATCACAAGTTCTAGTCCTGCCTGGGCAACTTAGCAAGAACCTGTCTCAAGATAAAATTTTAAAAGAGCCTGGGATGTAGCTCAGTGTGAAGGCCTTGGGTTCAACCTTCATGACAGAAGAAAAAAATAAAGTGAGGCTGTAACTCAGTGCTAGAGCACCCCTGGATTCAACCCACAGTACCACCAGCAGGAGGAAAAAAAGAAAAGTCCTTATGTTCAGCCATAATACATTGTAGAATGAATTTTATTTTCTACTGACCCTCCTGAAGAGGGCTGACCTCATTCTTCATTCAAGAAGAATGCCAGGTAAACAGTAAACGCTAGTTGATTTAGTAGTCATTGCTTCCATGATTTCAACAGTTTTAATTAGTTTGCATTTCATTCACCACTGTAGCATCTACATATATCTTTTTCAGATGACAGGCATAGTTGTATAAATCATAGACTATACTAGACAGAGCTGGCATATATAGATTCAGCCCTTCTGCTATCCCAGGCCCTATCTCAGGGGTTACTTCTGAGCAGAGGTTTATGAATTGTTACTGTGATTTGTCACTATTCCAGAAGAGTCAACATTATTGAGTGTTTTACCAGCCCTCGTACTGATCTAAGTGTTACTTGTATGTTACTTATTCAGTGCTTACTTAAAACAAGCCCCTGAGACAAGTACTCATTTTGTCCCTTAATTTACAGATGAGAAAACTGAAAACATACAACTTGTTCAAGGACAGATAGAAAGAGACAGATTTGGGAGCCAAGGCCAGGCAGTCTGATACCAGAAACTAAGTTTCTGAGCGTGTCCTATTGGCTTGTGTTTCATTGTATCACCTCCCTTCTGTATTGTTTACTTCATTTGTGGTAGGTTGTTTGAGGCACCTGTAAGCCTGCACGCTCTCCTCCTAAGTAAACACTATCCTGGGACTTAATCAATTGCTGCTGAGATGCTGTCTAAGTATGCAGCCTGCACACCAGAGCCTGTCTCCATATTGTCCCTTTGTTCCGTGTTGCTCCTTTTGAGCCACTGAGATATGGCCCCATGCCACTGCTCTTTGAGTCAAGCCTCCTTCTCCTCGAAGGTCCTGTCTCTCACCTCAGCTTCCTGTCCCCACACCATTCCTTGCTGATTAGAAAAAGAACCCAAAGTCTATTGCAAATTGGGGCTCAAGAGAGGTGGCTGTGCTTGGGGTCAACATCAGTGCAAGGCTTTGTCCTTAGGTCGGCAGGTTTAGACTTTCGCTCTTGTCCCTTTCTCCAGGGAGATCAGAACATGGGAATCTGCCTTATGCTGGTTACACTCACAACTGCTTTATTATTAAGAATGTGTATTTGACAACCTTCAGTGAGTCTCAGGTGGCCAGGTGACAGGGTCACCTGCCCAGTACACTTGTGCTCACTGGTCTGCATGCTCCTTCACTAAGTACTATAAATGCCAGTTTGGGGGAAATAAGACAGCGCAAGAACTAGTTGTCTTAAAGTCATCTTCTTACTTTGTGATACACAAATCCAGGGTACAAGCAATAAAGAAAACAAATACAAGACTTTTTTTTATATCCTGTTTTCTGAAATACAGGTAGAATACAAAGAAAAATTCTTTTCCTTCTTTTAGAGATTAAACCCAGGACCTTACACATGCTATACCATTTCCCTACTATTGTGCTATGTCCCCAGCCCTCAAAGAAAAACTCTCAATATAATGTTAATATTTTTATTATTGTGGTGAAGTATATATAACAAAATATACTACTTTAACCATTTTAAATGTAAAGTTCAGTACACTTAAGAATTCACACTGTTGTGCACTCAATCTCCAGAATTCTCCATCTTGCAAAATGGTACTTTGTACCTATTAAAAAAAATCTTCTTTTCCCTCATCTCCATATCCTAGCAGCCACCATTCTATTTTCTGTCTATGCATTTGGCCACTCTAAGTATTTCATGTAAGTGGATTATATACTTTTACGACTAGTATATTTTAATTAGCATAATATCTTCAGGGTTCACCCATGTCATAACATGCATCAAGAATTTCTTTCCTTTTAAAAGCAGAATAATATTCCTTTGCACGTGGATAGCACTGGTTATCTATCCATTCATGTCAGCGGGTGCTTGGTGTGGTTCCATCTTTGGCCATTGTGAATGGCATTACTGTGAATGTCACTGTACAAATATCTCTTCAAGTCCATGCTTTCCATTCTTCTAGGTGTACACCCAGGAGTAGAGTTGCTGGGTCTCATGGAATTCTATTTGTAATTTTGGAGAAACTGCCCTATTATTTCCCACAGTGGCGACATCATTTTACATCCCCGCCGGGAGTTTCCAAGAGTCCCAATATTTCCACATCTTCAACAACACAGCTAGTTGCTGGTCGCTTGGTTGTAGCTTCCTAAGGTGTATGAGATGGTATCTCACTGCAGTTTGACTTGCATTTCCTTAACTATTAGTGATGGTTGTTAGCCATTTGTGTTCCCTTCTTAATATAATTTTTTCAGGCAAAATAGACTTGGGGGAAGTGACAAGATTTCAGAAATACAAATTTCCCTCCACCATGAGGGAACTTTGGTGGGTATATTTAAAAAGCACTGCATTACTGGAGAGTATCAGCAACTCTGAGGTCACCACTGGCCACATTCCCATCAGTCTGTATCCAAACATCCCTTTTTCTCAGAAAGAGTTAAAAAAATTCTCACTCACCTTTCAAAGCTGTTTTTTCAGTGCTTTCCCATGGCAATCAGTTTCCAAGATGACAGCGTTCTAGTAATTGCACATTACATGCGCACCTGCCCTTTAGGAAGGAGGGAATTTCCTCTCTGAAATTTAGCGAACTCCTTAATCTTTCCATATTTATGTCCTCCTTTTAGGCTGCTTTCCTCTGGGAAGAGTCACTCTATCCATTCATTACCACTGACTTCCATCACGTTGTCTTATTCACCCCAGTCTCTGGAGGGTGCTCATATCTTCAAATTTAGTCTTTTCCCATCCCAAAGTAGGGTGATGCTCACCAGCGGAAAGGCCTTAGTGACTGCAGTGCTGGGCCTCACCTTTATGCCATACTGTGGCGATGATAGAGAGCAGTGGAGAAGACAGTAAGATAATTCCTGTAAATGCTTAGCACGGTCCTGGCATCTAGTAACCACCCAAAACTTATTAGCTGACATTAGTCACAGTGCTGGGTATCATATCCAGCAGGGCAAATTATTCAACAAATGGTCATCATTATTATCAAATTATTCTTCCTTCCCATTAGGCCCACCAGTCAGGAATTTAGCTCAGTGGCTTAAGCACCTGCCTGGCAAGTGCAAGGTTGTGAGTTCGATCCCACGTACCAAAACAAACAAACAAAAAACCATTAGACTCACCAGTTATATCCCTCTCCCACTGATGACCTTGAGACCACAGCTCCCGCTCCTACTCTGTTATACCCTTTGAAGGCCTCACACTTATGTCCCAACTCCAGGTCCCAGAGGAACTTTCCTTCTGTTTGAAGATCATTCTCAAGAACAAGGGTGCTCTTTTAGATGGGGGCCAAATTCTGGGAATCCTTGATGAGACCTGGGGTTCAGAGAGAAAAAAGTTTAGACAATCCAGGCAAGTCTTCCAAACAGTTATAGGTAAGAAGGCATCATCTCCCCCAATCATTACACATAAATGTGGTAAAAACCATCTTTAAACATTCATTGTTGGACATATGAAAACTCAGGTGATTCTGTTGTTATAATTGGGGGTTGCAGCTGCAGCAAGTGGACAAAAACAACTGCATTGTATATTTTAAAACAAAACCACCTAAAATAGAAATGGACTGAGACATAACACAATAGTGAGAAGAACAATCCAACCAGCACGATAGTAAAGGCCAGTCTTTCGTTATTAATGTTTTCTTCTCCACTAGCAACATATGAGGTCATCTTTCCATGAAGGGAGATAATAACTAACAATATGTAGTTGGAATGATGATTCTTAGCCCAAGCTCTCATGGAGCTCCTTTGTGTTATGATAATGTGAAAATTGGTAGAAAAGGCGACAATTTAGAATGATAACCATGATTACTTTTTTGTCTTCCAAAAGGAAAGGGCTTCAACCTCTGCTGGGTGATAATTGGAAGCCAGTGGCTTTAAATGCACTGGGCCTGCCTGATGGCATTTATATCATGGGAAAGGTTACTGTTGGTAGCTTGGGAGTTCTGCCCTGCAGTTTAGGAGACACTCATCATATTTTACCCCTTGAATCTGTGAAGAAATTGGACTCAACATCTAATGACCAATCCAATTTTGCTAGAAGCCATAATGAGTGTATGCCAAGTAGCATGAAAGCATCCAACAACCTTCTCTTT
This sequence comes from Dolichotis patagonum, assembly GCA_004027295.1. Classification (NCBI taxonomy): domain Eukaryota; kingdom Metazoa; phylum Chordata; class Mammalia; order Rodentia; family Caviidae; genus Dolichotis; species Dolichotis patagonum. Next base: position 41,298 of record PVJX010011285.1, on the reverse strand, counting down.
GGAGACAGAATAGGAAATTCCAAACAAGACTATAATATCTTCCCCGCTAGACTCTTTACTGATAGAATTAACAGTGACAACAATAATAGTAACAGTTGGCATCTACAGAGTTGCTGTTATTTACTGCACACCAAGCAAAGTACTATGCAGACATGATCTCTTCTGATCTAAAAACCATCCTATGAGGATTAATATTATTGTCCCCTAGACTCAATGAGGAAACTGAGGCTTGGAGAAGTGAAGAAACTTGCCCAGGTTTAAACAGCCCTCCCTTAGGATCCATGGAGGATTAGTTCCAAGGACCCCCTCCACTTAAGATGCCCAGATCCTTAGACGCTCAGTCCCTTCATATAAAATAGCATAGTATCTGCAGATAAACCTGCACACATTCTTCCGTATACTTTAAATCATCTCTAGATTACTTATAATAGCTAACATAATGTAAATGTTATGTAAGTAGTTGTCATGCTGTATCGTTTAGGGAAGAATGACAAGAACAACATCTGTGTGTGTTCAGTGCGGAGGCAACTTTTACCCCAAAATATTTTTCTTCTCCAGTTGATTGATATGATAAACCCATGGGGCCAGAGGGCCAACTGTACAACTATAAATGGCAGACGTGGGATTAGAACTTGTCTAAGATCGAAGCTCATACTCTTTCCATCCGTTGGCCAAAGTGACTTATCAGGATATTTGCCAGGCTCTGATGGGAGCTTGAACATCCAGAACTTTGGTGTATGATCTTCTTACAGAGAAGCTGACCCAGTGTGGGGAAGCTGTGTCCATTCCTGCTACTAACCTAGTTAAGGCAATTTCTCCATGAAAGTAAAGTTGGAGTTTGACAGTCTTTTTCTTCCTAGTCCCTTAAAAAAACAAAACCACCATCTCCCCAAAACCTTTGTTAATGACAAAACATGCTGACATGTCAGGTGGTATGGATTTGTATCCACCCCAGCACCTGCATTCAAGAGATGTTATGTTGTTTATGTTCTTTAAACCTAATTTGAATCTGTCCTGGGCCTGCATCCAGCCAAGTGGATGGGAACTTCAGGGGGAGTGGTCCACACCAGTCACTGATGATTGTCATTGTCCATCTCTCAGTCCTTGAAGACAGGACACTCTGGTCATACCTCACCTGACTGGCATGGGGCTCATTGCCTCTGGATTACCCCCCAAGAGATCACCCCTGAAAACCAACTAAGCACCTGGTATCCAACAGATTCATATTCCACTAAAGTTAGACAAAGCATTAGGGTGATTGGCACCCTCACTTCATACAGGAAGGCTACATGGGAAGAGAGAGTGGGAAGCTATAAAAGGAAGCCTGGAGAATACTTATCTCAGCCCACAAACTCAGGTTGCGAGAAAAGTAAACTACTCTTCTAGAATCTTCTCAGTCAGCTCAGATGCTTCCACTGTACTTTCTGGGGACTTACATGGTGCACAGCATGGGGGTAGGGGTAGAGAGGAGGCTACAGTAGTTGGTCCCAGTTTTCCTCCTCTTGTTTTGGATGGCATCCCTGAGATATCCGTGTCCCCACACAGCTGTGTCCTCATCCTCCTGCTCATAAGCCTCCACTAGAACCTCTCTCCCCATCTCTTGCTTGATAAAGTGTGATACTATGGCTTGTGTCCTTTCCTCTTACACACACACACACACACACACACACACACACACGGAGTCGTTCCAGCCCCTCTCCCTGTTCTAGTAGCTTTCTTACCTCTCTGGGATGACACTAGAGTGTCTAGGTCTTCATATCACTCCTATACAAACCTTCTCTTCTGTCCTGTGCCCTACAGAGGGCTGGGGATTCTGTGTTGTTGCAGATTCCTGGGCTTTCCTGGAGGAGGACACAGGTCCCTTTTCTTTCAGTTTCTGCCAGCCTTGATGGGATTTAGGGCCTCTCCTCCATCTCTTCACCCGTGGTGAGGCAGGACACAGTCCCTATTCCAAATCTTTCCTGTCGTCCAATTCTTCTGTCCTTTCTCTCCAGAGGGTGTTTACCAAACCCAAGGGCAAAGTGGTCTAAAATTCTTACTTCCAAATCTTTTATTTGTGCCATCAACCTTAGACCCTAATGCTTCCAGACACTACTGACAGTAAGAATACTAGGTTCTTGTCATTCAATGGCATTGGCTTTTGAACCTCTGGTAGAATTAAATTCTGGCCATCTTCAGCCTGCTGAGAGCTTCCTTCCCTAGGATAAGAAGAAAGGATACACTGGTTCCTTAGCAGGGAACAAACCCTAGCCTTAAAGAATTGTGGAGGAAAAAAATCTCGATTATTTCAGTTATTATATCAAAATATTCTGTCTCAGAAGGAAGGAGCCAGCACTCATTAAATACCTAGTGTGTGACAAGTATTACATTGAAGTATGTCTCAAAATAAAAAATAAAAAAGGACTGGGGACATAGTTCAGTGTGAAGACCCTTTGTTCAGTCTTCAATACTGCAAAATCAGTCAAACAAAAACAAAACAACCCCGACAGAAAGATTGCCTTATTCTCGTCACACCCAGGCTTCTACAAGCTAGGAGACCTATAACCTGTTTATAAAGCCTGCCTTCAGTTCCAAGTCCCCTGATCTCTTTCCTAGCCACAAGGCAAGGATGCCAAAAGATGATTCCTTTGACTGCTGGGCTGGGCCTTGCTACAACAGTTTGAACCTGGCAATAATTTGAATTATAGCTTCCAGTAGGATACTAGTCACAAGGCAGCCAAGAGAAGATTCCAAATGTAATCCTACCTTAGTACTTGACTGCCTTTGAAACTTGTCAGATTTTGTCTTTGCATGTCTTGATGGGAAAATTTTGTTCCAGTACTTAGAGTTTATTTAGTACTCATAGATCATTTATCTCAGTGCACATGCTAGAACTTGCTGGTGTTATTGCCTCACAACTCCCTACGCTTTCCAGCCAAAACAATTTGTGTGGTATTTGTTGTACCTCTCAGAATCAATTGATGATGAGTGCCAGAGTATCTTCGTATGTGAAAAAGGGAGCTAGAAGTTAATGACAAGCTTGGAAATCCTGCACCAGGGGCAGTATGAAGATATCATGTATTAGTCATTTTTCTGTCCCTAGGATGAAAAAAATACCTGACACCCATAATTTAAAGGAAGAGAGATTTATTTGGCTTACTGTTTCAGAGGGTCCCATCCATGGTCTGGCTCCAAGGCAGAAATGGCATGGTGGAAGGGTACAGCTCAGGAAAGTTGTTCAAACCATTGCAGCCAGAAAGCACAGAGAAAAGAGAGAAGTGGGGACAAGAATACTTCCTTCCAGGGCCCACCTCTGAACAGTACATTCAGCCGTAAATTCTTCAATGCATTAATCCACTGATGGATATAGCACTGCTGTTGGGGACCACAAACTGTAAATTGAATCTAGAGGCTGTCTGAAGCCATCTTTGTTCTGCGCTTTGAGCTTGATTGGAACAAGGAAATTCCTTGCTTTTTTCTGGTCACAACTGAAAGCCCTAGGGCTAGTGATGCTGTGGTAATCACAGGGCAAGTTAAGGCCTGCTGAGGATGATAAGGCATCTGGAGAAACTGGTTTCATTATTGCCCAGTCTCATCGTTGTCCTTGCAAGAATGCTTTGTTCTCCTTACTAGCCCACCTGTAGTCACCATTACTGTTCTTCGAAACACTCACTGCCTGTCATCCTTTGTCTTTGACACAGATGTAGTCAGTAAATACCAAGGTTGTGGCTGCCATGTGGCCTTTTGTTCCCCACAAAAACTGGTCATCCCAGATTCCAGCAACACTGTTTTGTCTTTTGCTTTCTTCCTGCCATGCAATGTAACACCTGGCAGGAGACTGACACCTACTCCATGGGTCTCTAATACACTCTCACGCTCTTGTGATCCAGTCACCTTCCAAAAGCCCAACCTTTGAACCTATGAGCCTTTTGGGGACCATTTTAGATCTAAACTGTAACACACAGCACAGGGGGACTCCTTCAGCTGGCGAGCAAATGGCATAGGCTGTATTTTGGCTTTTAATACAGCTCCCTTGGCGGCCCCGACAGCCCAAGGATCTATCCCAGAGGTGTCTGATATTCCATGCGGTCATGCTTTATACCTGGAAAAATCTTCAAAAGAAGGGAACTCCCTGGGTGCACGTCAGAAGTTCAGAACTTTTAATTAGCTCTCTTGGCGAGCTGTTGCAGGACAGACAGGCATAGAAAGTTTTTTCTTGACCAGGAAAGTGTGTTGACTACAGAATAAGACTTCCAAGAACCAGAGATAAAAATAGATGGCTGGCCTCCTCTGCTGAATAGCACAAGGCCAGAGGAAAGAAGAGGGGCTGTGAACCCCTTTCTTTATTTTGGGAAAGGAGCATTTTAGTTGTTGGTTTATTGATGATCATAGAATCTAAAGCTGAAAGGTCTCCCAGGACAATGATTTTCAAACTGTGTGCAAAACCTTAGGATTCAGGGAGGTCCTCAGGGGCCAGCATGAAAGCAAGCAAAGGGTCAAATTTACCAGGCCATCCCCCCACCCTACCTTCAACTAAAAAGGCTCTGCTCACATCTATGTGTTAGGGGCTTTCAGAATGGTCTCATGGCTAAAGAACAGTTTGGAAGACCAGGAGCTAGGCCAGGGCCTTACCCCACAAGGAAAACAAACAAAACACGAAGACAAGGTCCAGCATCCTATTTTTTTGAGAGATCTGGCAGATGCGAAACCTAAAGAAAGAGATGACAGTTAACTTTTTGCAGTTCTCTGTATATTCTGAATACTAGGACTCTATCCAAAGAGCAGCTAGCAAGAATTTTCTCCCATTCTGTAGGTTGTCTCTTCACTCTGTTGTTTCCCACCTAGATCTTTGATCCATTTGGACTTTATTTTATCACAGTCTTCTGCAAGTGGGTATCCCCTGCTACCATTTGTTAAATAGACTGTCTTTTCTTCAATATGTGTTTTTGATCTTTTTGTCAAAAATCAGATGACTATGGATATATGAGGTTGTTTCTGTTTCTGTTCCATCCTGTTGACCTGTATGTTTGTTTTTGTGCTGGTACCATGCTATTTTTTTTTTACTATAACTTTGTGATATAACAGTAGTGTGATGCCTCCCTGCTTTGTTCTGTTTGGTGATGATGGCTGTGGTGGATTGACAACTAGTGGTCAACTTGTAACACCCAACTGTAGTGAATTAGCATGGTGCTGGGTGTGGAAGGGCCACCTGAGAATTGTTGCCAGCAGCGTAAAATGTCGAACTGGGGAGGAAGAGGTGGTGCTGTTGATTCTCCTGGAAAAGCTTGTCATGCTGGCTTTTCTGATAGGAACTTAGCTGTTCTTATCATTAGAGGAGCTCAGGACCTTGTTGTCCCTAAGGATGGCTGTGGTTCTTTTTGGGGGAGCTCTGGTCCTTACTCTTGGGTGTCGCTTCCTGGCTCCACTACATCCTCTTAGCCTGCTGGCATTGATCCTTTGTCCCACTGACTCAGACTTTCCAGCTTCCACCATTGACCTTTGGGCCTTCCCAGCACTGATCCCCAATACAGACTTGCATGAGACATTGTTGAGGGCCCAAGGTCTATAGCTGGCCTCTTGCAGTACATTGCTGTGAGATCCAGGCCCTCACCTAGATTCTTTGAGTCTCTAGTGTATGGACAGATTTCCTGCACTCTTTTTGCATTTGACTTTTTTGTGTGAATATTATAAAATAATCTTATAAATTATGAGTCCTGTATTAAATTGTCTCCCTTGCAGTTGCTTTGGTTCTTCTTGGTCTTTTCTTATTCCATAGGAATTTTAGGATTGCTTTTCCTAGTTCTATGAAGATCATCATTGGAATTTTGATGGGAGATTGCACTGAAATGATCCATAGATCACTTTTGGTAATATGGTCATTTTAGTAACATGAATTCCAACAACTCAGGAACAAGAGATGCCTTTCCATCATTTTCTAGCATCCTCTTCAATTTCTTGAGGGAGAGAGAGAGATCAGAAGTTAAACTGTGTGTTCCAATAGAGCATTTCTATATTGTCTCTAAGTGAAGAAAGCTATAGTGTGACTCTTTGTGACTCTGCCCATCTCTCTCCATCTTTCTTCATCCCCTCATGCAATGATGAAAGTCTTTGGTGATGTTCCATCTTTATCCTTATCTTTGAATAGTAACTTATAGATTGCAAAGTGCTAGTGCCAAAACTGACTTGCCTGTGTGCTCAGTAGCCCCATGTGAAGGGCATCAGTGTCCCCAGTTTAAAAGAGGACACTAGAATCCAGGAGGCCACTGACTCACCTACGGACCAGAAGTTCATCAGAACTACCACACCTGCCTCTTAAGTTCAAATCTATTGCTTTCCTGAACTAAACCTGCCTTCCATGAGAAAATAAAATGCACTCAATGATTCATTCATTCATGCATTCATCTAACATTTATTTGATCATCTGTTTTTTGCTAGGTACCATTCCAGGCATAAGGATATTACTGACAGTAAACCATTCCCCTTACGATCCTTACAGTCTAGTTGATGGAAAATAATAAATAAATAAAGATATAAATGCCAAAGTGGTACTTGCCATGATGAAAAGTAATATGAGGATAGATAAAAAGGGGAAATATGGCAGTATGGAGTGGGATGAATAAAATGAAGACTTCATGAATGACATCATGGGAACATGTAGGAGAAAGACATCCCCCATAGAAGGAACAGTAGGGACCAAAGCAGGAAAAAATGGGACTGTTCTAAGAACGTTAAAGAAGCCTGTGGTCACAGTAGTCTGAGCAAATGGAGGGGTAGAGAAAGATGAAATAGAAGAGGCAGCTGGAGAACATGGTAAGGAAGACCTCAGGGACGAATCTGAGGTAGGAAGGAATGTCTGACTTCCTCTTTATACAAAGGGTGATGAAAATATATAGTGTATGTTTAAATAAAATTACTACAGTAAAAGACACATTGCCATTAAACCCACTCAGGACACTTTCTCACTTCAAACGTACTTGGCCCATTATTCTTGTCACTTTCCTAAGCAGTTCTGCAAGTCCTCTTTCGTGAGTGTCTTTACAAGGTATGGTCAAGAATACAGTGAGTGCTGCTGCCAAGTGCTCTCCAACAGAAAGGCGGGCTCATAAAATCGTTGTGATGTGTCCTCATCTACCTTTTTGATTGACTCTGGCTCTGTGTGACTTCTGGGTCTTCCCTCAAAGTCAAAATCACCATGAAAGATAAAACATTTTGAACTGACTCAGGACATCAAGGAGCCACGACAGAGTGACTAAAGACATGAAAGAGGACTTCCAGAACTGCCCCAGAAAGTGTTAAGAATTAGGGGATAAGTATATTTGAAGCAAGGGGAAGTGTACTAAAGGGGATTAATGGCAATGTGTCTTAAAATTTTTTATAAATTTAAGCATTCACCATATTTTTTTATCATACTGCATCTAAGAATCTGTGTGCTGACGGACTCTGGGTTTTAACACCTCTCTCGCTCTTTGCCTATCAATTTCCCAGGCCTACAGGTTTTCCCAGCTGCCTGAAATGGTCATGGGCTCTCCACCACCACCTGTACCACCCCGACCTGGGCCAGTGGCTGTCGCTTCTCTTAGACGGTAACACACTTCTTTCTCTGCTTTGTTTGAAACACGTGGAAAAGATTTGTCCCTGTGCTATTTGGTCCGAGGCCAGTAATAACAGCAAACTTCCTTCCGGTCCTCCCACTAAAAGTACATCATCTGTATAGGCACCCACGTGCCTGGGCACCTGAGTACCAGGAAATAAGTAATAAGAGACTGACTGTCCACCCTTTCTGAGTAGAGGAGAGTCCTTGAGAATCCAGTCACCAAAGCCAAGGCCAACTGCCCCATACCTTGAAAACCTTCTCCCCTGACCTTAAACATAGAAATGATACCATTTCAGGTCACCACAATGGCTGCTACAAGTCTGGTGCCTCCTGCCATGATTGCACCCCTAGAAATCCTTTCATTATTTAAGGCTGGAGTCTGACAGGCTGGGAAAAAGCATATGTGAGTGCCCACCCCAAATCTTAACTTCTGAGAGGGGCAGGCTGAACTTATACATCTCCATATGAGGCATAAGTCACATAGTCTCTGCTGTATAGTGATATAGCAAACACATGCTTTTTAATAAAGATGGACAAAGAATACAAAAGCCGCAAACACTGAGAAAGGTTGGGATAAGCCTGGTGTCTGGGGTTGGGGAGAAACCACTGAGCTCTGGGGTACACGCAGACCACTATCCTGGCCTCCCCAGAACAGGCTAGTCACACCCCATTGGTAGAGTGCGGGTCTAGATTTTGTGAAAAAGATGAAGAAAAATATAAGCTTCCTGGTAGTTTAGGATGCGCAGCTGTGTAGACAGCACCCCTGGTGCCCATGGGAAAAAGGGTAGAGCGGGTGTTGGGGTGCCAGTCCCTAACCTGCTGGAGATCTGCTATGTAACCCCAGGCGAGTGGCCTTGGCTTCTCCGGCTCCGGATGTGATTGTCTGTCTGCAGAAGGACAGCAGTGGCCTAAATGATTTCAGGAGCTCCAGGATTCCTCAGATGGGGGTCTCAGAAAAGTGTGTGGAGTAGAACCCAGGAATTCTCTTGGGAGGGGGTTTCCGAGCAATAGTAAAGGCCTGGGACAACACGTGGGAAGCAAGGGCTGCAGGAGTAAGCAGGCAGGGGAAGGAGAGTCAAGTCCTCACAGCCTCTGCTTTCGGGAAGAGTTGGGGCTTCTCAGTCACTACCGGGAGTTCTGGCTTGGAGGGCCTCACATCAGCCATTTGTGGTGAGTTTGAGGACCCCAGAATTTATTTCTTAATTCATCTCCCAACTACCAGACTCCTCCCTTGCCCTCCTGCACCATCTGCCATCCTTGCCAGGCACCCAGGAGTCACTTTTCCTTGAGAAGTAACCCACAGAAGGGACTTCTGTGGTGAACTTGTCCGCCCCTTTGGGTCCTAGATGGCAAACTGAGGCTTAGGGAGGGAGGTAATGAGAGCAGACCCTGCCTCCCATCCTCTCCTTTGGGTGGCTCTCTTTTGCTCTTCCCTTTTCTTGTATGTGGGGATGTCTGTGCCTGCCAAGGGGGCTGCTCTGCTCTTACATGGCTTCTGAGCACTGAGTAGAATGATGCTGTGGTCCATGGGGCTGATTCTCTGGTTGCCTATGGGACCAAGAGAGGATGGCAGTTCCCTCTTGTTCATGATGCTCCCAGAGTGCTGGTCTCCAGCTCCTGACACAGTCTGGCTTCACAGAATCTTAGGTTTCTTGTTTCCTGCTAGTAACCACTATGCCCCCGCCCAGCCCATTCCCACACTCCAGACTTCTCATTGGCTGGGCCATATACAGTGGGCCCAGCCTTCTCATTGGCTGCAGATAATGTCATCACCTGCTGGGTCAACCCTCCTCAGCTAACACCCACAACTAATTGCTTTGCTTCTTTTACAAGAAAATTAAATTTCTATTACCCGGAGATACTGAGCCACTCTGAGGAGAGAAGTGATCTTGAACACCTAAAAAGGACTCCAGCTTAAGCCACCACTACTGCCACAGCAAGTCTGGGCACTTCTTGTCCTGCTAGTGTCCCCAGAAGTTCCTTTGTTATTTGAGGGTGGATCCAATCCTGAAGCTTGGAAAGCTGAGAGGCAACGGCCCACCCTCAAATGATGGCCTGGGGTCCATGCTAACATAGTCTCTCTGCTCTGCCCAGGTCCACCTCAGACATTGGCAGCAAGACCCGAATGGCCGAGTCCGTGGGCTCTGAGCCGGCCCAGCTGCATGAGAGTGCCTCGTTCGCACAGGTGTCTAGAGGCCCCGTGTCCGTGGCGCAGCTGGATCAGTCAGCTTTAAATTACTCAGGTGAGGATGAGGACAGCCCCAAGGCCCCCCAAACCCTGCCGCTGAGCCTTCTTTCTTTCTAACCCCCACATCCACACTCTCTGCCACCTGCCACCCTCAGGAATCAAAGCCACTGTGTTTCTGGTCATGACTGCCAGCTCTCACAAGAAGACTTCTGGTCCTGTTTCTCTAAAAGATCCAAAATTGGGCAAAATGTCAATGTTTGCTAAAGTCAAGGTGTATGTTAACATTTTGCCGTTCTTTTGTGGGGCTTGTTTGTTTTATCTTTACAGCATTACTCAGACAGCTAGCCATCCTGTCTCATTCCGTTTCTCCCCAAAGCAATCACAGTCGGCAAGCTATGGATTTTAATCTTTTGCAACAAAACATGTCCGTATAACAATGGGTATTAAAGTCTTATGCATCTTACATTTATGTGATACCCTGTACATTGACCTTGGTGCTTTTCTAGTTTATTCAGACCATAACCTTTCAGACTAAAATTGCAAGCACCTAGTTCCCAGCACTTACTAAAGCCTGCCTGGTGTCCAAAAATTTCACCAGCGACATCTATTACTTTTGGTTCTTTTCCCTGGATCTTTTAAAAAAAAAAAAAAGTGCCCCCTGGTAAGAAAGTACCTGGACCCCAAGGTGTCATTTCCTCTTATCAGCAGGACAGGGGTGTTGGGACAGGGGCAGGAGAGTTGGTGAGGTCTCAGTGGGGGAGCTGGGCCACCAATATCTAGCAAGCTGGTCAGAGTCACAGCAGACCCTGCTCTCCCACACTGACTGGACAGGGGACAGTGGCTGGGGCTGCAGGAGGAGGACTTCTCTTCATGACCCCCCACCCCGCAGGCCTTTTCTGTCTCATCCCTTGGCCATGCCCAATGCCACAGGCCTCCCCAGATGCCCTAGTTCCCCCAAACTTGGGCAGATGCAGGTCCAGTGAGTGGGGCACCAGCTAGGGGTGAAAAGAAAGGAAAAGTCCACAGCATTCCCAGCTCATGCTATATTTGGTGAAAAGGGAAAAAGGCTTCCCTTTCCCTGCATCAGTGCACACCCACCCTGGCAAAGGGTGCAGGCTGGATTTTAGCCCCGCCAGGTCCCTAGGCCAGTGCATACTGTTCCACCCAGCACAGTGGCCTTAGACCAGTTCTACAAAGAAGGAAGGCCCGGTCCCTCTGACTCAGCTTACCCTGTTCCTAACTGGTGCCTAAGCTGAAGTCTCAGCCAGGGTCACTCTGCTTTGGATGAGACTCCCATACACCTGTGTCATGGCTCAGGGCAAGCTCCACTCCATCAGATCTGACCTAAGGAAACCTCCAGCCCACAGACCAGCAGGCAGGCTGTAAAAATGGCTTCATCTGGCTCCTGGGGGGCTGGATCTCAGCCTCTTCTGATCTCCCCACCCATCTCCTCCATGCCAGGTAACACAGTGCCAGCAGTGTTCGCCATCCCAGCTGCCAGCAGACCCGGCTTCACCGGTTACTTCATCCCCACGCCTCCCTCGTCTTACAGGAGCCAGGCCTGGATGTCCTATGCAGGAGAGAACGAGCTCCCGAGCCAGTGGGCCGATTCGGTGAGACCCTTGCCCACTCCTTCCTAGAGCCTCACTAGTTTGATGCGCTTCCGGGTCAAAATGGGGTGAAAGACTGAGCTCCCCTCCCACTAACTAGAATCAGCCATTGTAAAGGAGGCAGTGTGATAAGGCAGGGTTTCCTTTTACACAACAACTTGAAACCTATTTTCTGACAGATTTCACTTCTTCCTAGCAGGGTGACTTTAATAAATACATTTTTATAGTAACTATCACCTGTTGAGTATTTTCTAGGTGCTAGAGAGCATGTTAGATGTTTTGTATGTATCATTTTACTTATTTTCCCAACAATTCTGTCAGGCTGGTACTATTCATTTCACGATTACTCCCATTTTTCAGATGAGGAAATTGAGACCTACACAGGAGATGTGACTTGTCTAAGGCCACACAGCTAGTAAGGTGCCAAAGCCACAACTGAAACCTTAACCTGTTCATTAATCTGTTTCTTCTAACTGTCAAGTTCTATAAAATTTTAGATCAAAGGCCAACAAATGAAGCGTTAGACTGAAAATGTCTCCTAGACAGACCCTAATACGCCCTACCTGACTTCTAGCCAAGGATTGGTTTACCCTGGACCTTTCTTTTCTACCTTCATGACAAATAGGAGTATATGGCAGGGTCCGAGCCTGCCTGGGTATCCGTGCCAGTCTTTGGAGTTACCTGTCAAAGCTGCTGTGTTTAATCAAACCAAGACAACATCTGGCCTCTAGAGCAGGTTGACTTGTTCCGGGGTGAGATCACTCATTCCCGGTGAGACAGGCAAGCTGTCCCCAGGCTACCCCTGAGGTTCCCCTGGTGTCCTTGGTTATTTTAGATGTTTCTCTCGGGATCTGGAATGCGAGAGTTAGGAAACATCTTGACTCCAGGGCCTGTCTCTCTGTCGGCATGCGAGTCAAGTGTCTGAGTTGTTTTTCTAAACTAAAACCTCAGTGTTCAGGTTTAATCACAGTGTGGGCACTTTGGGATTAAATAAGTAGGTTTGGGGGCTGCAGTTTGGGCACTTGGTCCCTCACTGGCTGGGCATCTTCTCTGTCCACACCCCCAGCGTGCACACTGATTACTTCCGCTCTGCACTGGCATATGCTTTCCCTGCAGTGATGCCACCTTTAAACCGGGGATAATCCCCGGAGATTAACCTTTTTCCTGTTGCTTAGAACTTACACCTTTGATTTCCAAAGCATTTAAAATACATGCCATCTTGTAGGAAAATATTTCTGAAGTGAGTACTATCGTCCCCTCTCCTTCTTCAAAAAGCATACAGTGTAATTTAGTTTGCCCTGTGTGAATGATTGAACATCACTGTGATGTCTCATTATACTATAATGACATTTGTAAGATGAGCTCATGTTACTTGCCAGGTGTGGTGGTACTGCCTGTAATTACTGCACTTGGAAGGCCACGGCAGGAGAATCACTAAAAGTTCGAGGCCAACCTGGGTTAGATAATGAGTTCAAAGCCAGCTTGGACTACATAGCAAGACCTTGTCTCAAAAAAAAACCAAAAGGAAAAAAAGAAAGAAAAGAAAGAATTTGCATTATTTGTAGGATTATTGTCCCATGTCAGTTGTTTCCAAAATACTTTAATTTTCAGTTACTACCACAGCTCAATACAAATTTTCTTTGCTCGCTCCTACTACCAGCTGGCACTTTGTATTGCTGTCAGTGTCCCCATTTCCAGTAATAAACCTGTCCCTAAATGTGCTTTTCCTAATGTGTTATTATTTGCAAATACAGCATATCTGAGCTTGCTAGAATTCTTTGTAAAGTTGGAGTAAATAAAAGGGAACTAGCAGGATTGCCTTCTCCTTGGAAGTGTGAATCTTTTGGGGACTTTATGGCATCCATTTTCATTGTTAGAGCCTTATTTCCTTTTGTTTTCTTCCCTCCTTCCCTCCCTCCCTTCCTTGCCTTCTGCGTGCCTGCTGTTTTTGTCATTCTCTGCTTTTCTAAGCATTTCAGGTCATTGGATATCATTTGAGCAGTTCAGAGCTCAAGGCCGTAAAAGACTTAAAGTCTAAAAATAATTTTTTTTTTCAGAAAGATAATATTTAAGTTGTACTAACCATGCAGTAAGTCTATAGCTTTGACAATCACCCATTGTGTACCCATGCTTGGAGCAAAATGGGCAGGATAGGCCATTTATAGCACATGAGACACAGGACAGGATGCACAGCGGGGTCAGCTGTTGGCTTGAGAAAAGACACTCCAGTAGGGCAGCAAAGATGCACACCTCTCACGTGGATGTGAGAAGAAGTCTCTACCTTCATTTGAATGTCTGACCTCTCTGATCCCAAATTATAGCTGGCGGAAAATCCTCCTGACCTGGGATGACAAACAGGTTTCATCCTTGATAAAGAGGGAACAAGCCTGGGAGGGAGCTTCCTGGTTCAGCAGGAAACTGCCAGACCGGAACCATTGGTGATGGGTCCTGTATCCACTTGAGAGGGGAAAGCGCTTGTTGTCTGCCCCTCTTCCTGGCTGCTGCCTGATTTCTCAGTGTCACCTTAAAGCCATTCCAGTGCAGTCAGGAATCCCAGCCATTAGCATGGAAAGGCAATGGCGCAGAGGGAGATAGGACTCAGGAGCTGACACTGACTCTCTTTGCTAGGAAAAGGAGCAGTCTGTGCTCCTGGCACGGAACCCAGAAAATGTGCGGGTGCCTTAGGGAAGCATGCGCAATGCGGCTGGCATCCTGTGGCTTTGCATTTGGTCTCTCTGGGGACACTACCCTCTCTGTCCCCAGCCCACCTGTGCCTCGCACATGCCTTTACCTCTGCCTTCAGTGCCCTCCCTACCTCCTCTTTGGGGGAGCAGACTCCTCCGTGCTGCTGGTCTCAGGAAACTACCCGACTCCCCACATGTGATTGCTTCTCTACAGCCCCTACCCCTGTCCTTGCATCCTCCATGGCCACTCATTCCACAGCGTCCCAGGTAGCACTGTGGTTCCAGAAGTCTTTGTGAACAATGCAGGGACAACATCCCCATATGTGGCTCTCTTTCTGGGAGAGTCACCCTTAAATTCCAAGCCCCTGACCGGCCCTTATTCCTGGAAGTTCTTTTACATTTAAGTGTCTCCCACCTTTAATAGAAAGGAACAAAAATGTTCAGGAAATCAAAATCATATCCCAAGGAGTATTTCCCAGCCCTTGGATATAGACTCACTTGTCTGGGCACTTCCCAGGAGCTGGTTAGCTATACCACCTAGACGGTGAAACTCCTAGCTTCAGTGTCCTCGTCTATAAAATAAGGATGATGATACCTCCTAGGTTGTTGCTTTGAGAATTAAATCAGGTAGAATAGCACAGGCCTTAATATGTGTTAGCTACTATTGTTCATCAGAAATCCAGCTGGACATAGTGGCACACATCTATAATCCTGGCACTCTGGGAGGCTGAGACACGAGCATTTCAAATTCTAGTCCAGCCCGTGCAACTTACTGACTTAGGGAGAACCTGTTTCAAAATCTAAAACCAAAAAAGGGTTGCGGATGGATCTCAGTGTGAAGGCTCTGATTTCAAACCTGAATTCCATAAGACAAAAGAAGAAAAGGAAGCAGAGAGCAGAGGAAGAGGGAAGGAGGGAGAGGAAAGAAAAGAAAAAAGAATTCCCCCAACTCCTTGGCTACAGTTCTATTTGCTGGTATCTGCTTAAATGAAAGAAGCCAGGTAGATTCAGATGGAGAGTCAGATATATTCCCAATGCTGGCAGCCAGGCTTTAAGCATCTGTTTAATTTATCCAACCAGCGCATGCAGTGAGACTTTTCTCACTTGTTCCTAAGCAGACTGATTCCAGATTTTGTATCTGGACAGTGGTTTGTGGTTTCTAGTTTCCTCTAAGGCCCTTTCCTAGTCCTTAGACCCCCGCTGAGCGTGTCATGTGTCTCCACCTTCCTCCTAATCCTGGGCCCTCCCTGTCTGTCTCTCCTGCCATCCTGTGCAGGTGCCCCTGCCCGGGTACATTGAGGCCTACCCTCGCTCGCGGTATCAGCAGAGCTCGCCCTCCAGGCTCCCGCGCCAGTACAGCCAGCCCACCAACCTGCACCCCAGCCTGGAACAGGCTCCCATGCCCTCGGCGGCAGCATCACAGCAGAGCCTGGCCGAAAACGACCCTTCCGACGCGCCCTTGACTAACATCTCCACTGCGGCTCTCGTGAAAGCCATCCGGGAGGAGGTGGCCAAGCTGGCCAAGAAGCAGACGGACATGTTTGAGTTCCAGGTCTAACGCACCAGCCCCGTGGGACTCTGCTCATCCAGACTCCAACAAATCAGGCTTTGGGGTTCCTCACCCCTATTGCGTGAAGACAAGAGACACTGACAATGGGTGAGTCCACTCTCCGTTTCCCAAAAGGTGAACAGCGGGGCTTCTGGGAAATAGGAAACTCATGAACCACTGGATTTTGGGCTCATGCGGCTGATCATGGCTCACAGGTCCTGCTTGGGACTGTGTGTTCCAGATTCTGCTGTGTTGAATGTTTGAATCATGGGCATCTTTTTCCCCCACCAAGAGGAGCCTTAGTCAAGAGAGGCACTCACTAATCTACAGATTCCTGTCCAATGCCACATTTGACTAAATCACCAGAATGGGGAGAATATAGCCTATCTTTGGTGACCTCTGCATGTTAACTCTTTTCTGTGTTAAAGACAACGCAGGAGTGTGAATTACACCCCAGACTGCCCTGTCTGTCATTCAGCTGTGACCGTGATCGCTAAAATCATCTCTACTCTGTGAGGCAGACAGGATTCTAGCCAAGAAACTTGAGTCGCTTTACTTTTAAAGGTTCATATTCAGAGTCAAACGAATTGGATGAAAATCAGTACCAATGGCTGCACCTATAAATAGTCCTGACTCCCCGCCCCCTTCACCACTTTAATTAAAGGCCGAGAAAGAGAGATGAGCAGGAATGGTGGGTTTGTGTCGGCAAGCTTTTTAAAAGGTGTTGTCACTTGGAAATAGAGTACCCTGCAAGTTGGGGTTGAAATGAAAGAGAATCCGTGCTTAGAGCTTTTAGGATCCTGTAAAAGAAAAATAGGTATTTGAGGTATTTGGAGAGGTTTTTCTTTGCCTGCATTGAAGGTGGCCTGGGAACAGAGCTTCTCCCTTAGGGATAAAAGATACATTGACTTTTGCAAGAAAATCTCTGTCTCTTCAGCACTGATCTCCAGCCTGATATGCCAAGGGGTCCAAAAGAAAACGGTCACTGATTCCTGTTAGAAATGGGAGTGATGAATCCCGGTTATTCCAGACTGAAGCCTCCGTATATAGATGCTTCTGAAGGTAGAAAATCTGTTGATTGGAGTTTAAGTGTAAATAACTTCTTTTTAAAAGCGTGGGTTTTGCCACACCCTGTAGTTTATGGATACGAGAGGACAGTTGTCAAAATGGCAAGGCTGATACCATGTGGCCATGATGCTCCAGTTCACCCTTCTTGGCATGGAGAATTGGCCTGCCAAGCTCCGAGTGGACAACTCTGCCCCCACAGGACTGGGGTACCAGCCACTGACTACCGTGAACACAAGCAACACTGCTCCTGACTTTGGGTAGCGCGTGTGGGGTTGAGGGCTTACTTACGTGGTGTCTGTGGAGAATGAGGTCATGTCCTGCCTTCACGCATGACCCATCGAGCTTCAGCAGTTCCCATTCCCTCCCGAGCCCATCTGTCCATTGTCCTCATGAGTTTCTTTGGTCTTTACCTGAAAGAAGAAGGTGGAATTTTAAAAAGTTGAGAGGAGAGTAGGAATGGAACTGATTAGAATGGGAGATTCCAACTGTCAAAGCACAGACTTTTCCAAGCAGCTGTTTTTATTTTCCAATGGCAAATTGCCCTTTCTGGAATGTGTCATGGAATCCTCAGATGAGTCTCTTGTTTAGATGATATTGGGTAGTGTCCTTTTAGTATGCCAGTTGATCTTTCATAGTGTTAGTTTTTGTTACTTAAAAAGAAATCAGCTATAAATAAAATGTATTTTTGTAATTTCCATGTGTATATATGGTATATTTCTACCAATGGCCAGTCATTGTAGTACAAAACCTAAATCAGCTTGCAGAACACCGTGGACAGTGCAAGATTTTATCAACAGATTAACACAATGCCTAGGTCGATACAAACCGGCATTCAGTGCACTTGAATGAACAAAGAGCCAAAGAAACTCAGCCTTTTCATGCAAACGGTATGAGTCTGATAAAGACAGCTACATTGTCCTGCTTTATCAATAACACCAATATTTCATCAGTGCAATGGTATCAACCCAGTACTTTGTCTACTTGGTAAATGCCTGGAAATACTGTATGTGAAAGTGAAGTTTTAAAACCTTAGTGTCGTTGAAAGATATGTCCATGTTCCAAAAGACAGTGTCTGAGCTTTGGAGGTTCCGGTGATTGCAGATCATGAATCTGGAATTTGTCTTGTATGGTTTCAGATTGCTAAGACAGTGGAACTACGAATCATTGCAGGCCTCACAGAATCCCATGAAATATTTAGTCCCCTGAGAAAAGTAAGATACAGCATGCTAAATCAGACACTCTGTTAAACTAGACACCACAGGTTCAAGAAGTAAATGAGAGGGAATGGTGCATATATGAAGGAAAATCTGTGCATGTTTTCCCACCAAAGAAGAGAGAGCTACCATTGTTCAATTTTCTGGGACTAAGCTGTGGTCCCTTCTCTGATGTCTCCTGACTTCATGGAGGTGACAGATACCAGGATAAGTGACCCTGAGAAAAGGCAGACGGTAAAAGGTGCTTCATGGAAGCAAAAATAGGGTTTCATAAGAACCCCGAGGAGACAGGAATGAACTCAGTGTTCATCATGATCCTCCAGATGGTCACAAAAGCCATAAAGGATATTGGTGACCTTGAAGGAGAAAGCAGAAGTCCAGAGAAATGGACTGACCAGCCCAAACATCGATCCTGCCCCTGCTGATTCATGATCCAGTCTGCTCTCCATTTACCATGCTGCCTGCATGCTTGTTGGTGACACATTTCTTCAGCTGTGCCCAAAAGTTTGCAAAATAGACAAAGGTCCTGTGAGGGGCTCCAGAATGCTCTTGCCAAGAAAAAAAAAAAAGATGATTGAGTAAGGAACGTTGAATACAGTGTATAGAGGACAATACCTTTGTGGCATAATAAACACTTTTTCAGCACTGATTTTGATGTGAGTTTTTTGCATTCCTTAAAAAGAAATGTGGTCATCCAGAGAGGACCATCAAGGAAATGGAGGCCTCAGATGCTGTTTGAAGCTATGGGGATGACTTCCCCTCTCTCGGTACCCTAGACCCAAACAGACAGGTAAGGATGAACTGATAGCTTGTCAATGAAAGGTAGCAGGTACCGTACTTTGCCCTGGGGGAGGAAGCAGGTAGAGCAGGGACACAAAGGTCTATGATGTGGCTTGGCACCTACCATCCGAGGCTTATGTAATAACAACATGGCAGAGGTTCCCTGTGGAACAGGAAGTCTTCTCCCAAAGGGCAGACTGTATAAGAATCAAGTCTCCCGGCCTGGAAGAAGTGATTTTGTGCTTTTGGTTATTTTAAGAACCCAGCAAAAGGGTGTGTAACTTCTGAATAGTCCTCACAGAAGAAGGAAAGTGTTAGATATGTAATTTTAAAAAAGAAAAAAAAAAACTTTCTGAGAGAGTATGTAGAATGGAAAGGGAGAGGAATTTAAATACCTAACAAATAGAAATTCTTTTCTAACATTGGGCAGAAATTGGAGAAATGAATTTAAAAATGTAAATATTGGTTGCATATAAGTGAGTTTCTACATAACACGCAAGTGCTCAAAATTTAATGAACAGAATAACAGATACTGTTTTTAAAGTTTGAGAATAGGACTTGAAGTGTAAATTGCTTCTACCGCATACCAGAAAAAATGTGTACTTCCTTTGCAAAATACAGCCAAACACTTTTAGAGAATAATAAGAATTAAACTTGGAGTAGTGACTGATTAGGGTCTACACGTTGGAAGTTAAATTCTGCCCTTTAGTCCAACCTAAGTAGCATTCTAGAACTCTGTGAGGACTACAAATGCTTCCACAGTCACTCAAGTGCAGGAACTGGCAATAAGAATACAGGGACATTTTGTGGAAATAAAATACAGTTCCTCGACAGGCAAGGGATGGGCGCAGCTGCCTCATGCTTGTGCTCTGACTCTTGTCTCTCTTTCTGTCTCTCTCTCGCGCTCTCTCATGCAATCTTGCATTCTCTTTCATCTCTATTTCTCTCTGTGTATCTGCTCAGATCTCTCACTGCCCTTGGCCAACAAGCTTTCTCATTAGTGCAAATGTAGCTGGCAAACCCACCCAAGGACCCACTCCACACAACCTTTCCTCCTAAGCACCAGGCACTCTCTGACTAGTATCTCTGTGCTGCCGTAGGCAAATCACTAAGAATCTGATTGGTCCAGCATATCTGCCTCTGGACAGCCATTGGGTTGGGTGCCTATCCAATCAGATGTAAGCAAGGAGGCAAAGTCGGGTCATACCACCATGACACCCTGAATTGACCTTTGCAGCAGGGACTTCTGTTTGGGGGCTGGTACCCAGAGGAAGGCGTACAACTGGATAGGATCTTCAAAAGGAACCTGCTGCAGACTGAATTTGACCAGCACTCCTAGGTTGCCACCCAGCAGCCAGTCAACACCTATGGATATTTCCCCAGAGAGCAATGGGCATCCCTCACTTGAGCATCAGGAAGGGATGCATGCACTTGAACCCTGGAAGATGGCCAGAACTGCCCTAGCCAATTCCCACCCCAACACCAGTTATCAAATGCTGCTTACTAGGCCTAAGGAGAGATTTCTAACCAGCGTCCAACTAGCAGAATGTCCTGCTCACCACACAATAAATACTTGTAAATTGAATTGCATGATCTTAGCTCAGGTGCTATTAATATGGCTCATGGCCACGCACTTGCATGGATGAGAAAACCAATGAACCTCTCAATAGAGTCTTTTGAAACAAAATTGGTTTCAAGTGAAACTGATATTATAGTGGCTCTGACCTTCTGAATATAAGAAGTTAGTATCTGAGAATTGAAAGGTTTCTTGATTTATTGGGTGAACTGTTAACAGAATGCTAACTGGTGGTAAATGCTAAAATGCAGGGAGTTTCTGAAAAGTAATATTTAGGAAATATAAGTGTGTCAGACAAATTCTCTTAGAAGGTATTGAGTTGCTTTGATTCTGCAGGTTACACAAACAAGGAAAATTTTGATAAAGCAGGAATTTGTTTCCAAAGGTCAAACCCATACTTGATTGAGAGCCATTATATAGATGAAACCTAGAAATTGATTATTTTCATTCTCTGACCTTGATGGGACTTTTGTAAATTATGGAGGGAGGTGGTACATATATTCCACATAAATTAACTGTGGCCTTGCCTCCCACTTGTCCCCTCCTAATGTCTAAACTCACCTTTGCCCACATACAAACTGAATGAAGAAAAAGAATTGTACCAAACAGAATCAGAGAAGTATCAGTAAATTGGACATTTTGAACAGGTATAGATATTCTACCCCTTGAGAAACTCATTTAAAACTAGTCTCTAATTCCTCCCCTGTGAAATGGATTTGTCCTAGCTCCCCTACTGGTTGGGAGGAGCACATAGCATAATATATCTGAACATGGCTTGAAAAGTATATTTGAAGGAATTCTTACTAAATTATTACTTTCACAGTTCAGTTTTATCCAGCAAAGTGCTTTAGCTTCACCCACCCACTGGATAAAATTGTATCATCATGTGTTCCTAGCACAACTTCTTATCAAGGACAAATAAAGAAACCCCTAAGTTTGGAACTGTCCACAAAAGCCAGCCCCACCTGGGAGATGCTGTTACTGTTGTTGTTGTCTAGGACTTGGAGGGTATGTGAGTACTTGTACCTGTGATTTCACGCTGGGTGAAAAACCCAGACCGGCGATTCTTTCAAACCACATTAGACACATCAGGCAAAGTACTGAGCAGAAGCTTTGAATGTAGCTGTTGTTATTTTAATGCTTTGCTTTCTAATTGACTTTGTACATCCTTTGCCTCTGCCGGGAACAGAGTGTTCATGTGCTGTTAGAATTTTTTTTATTGTAAAATAAAATGACGGAGGCTTTCATATCACACTACCTGCCTGCTTCTCATTCCAAGTCCTCCAGAGAGCGAGATGGTGAGATGGTCATAATTGAGCCACATGGCAGTACCTGCTGGGCATTGCTTAAGAACAGTAACAGGTCTGATAGACCTAGTGTGGTCTCAGAAGCCATCCCAACTTGGAGCATGAACTTATGGGCCAGAAAAAATCCAAAAAACAAAAATAAAAGTTCTCCTTTCGCCATTCACAGGCCTCAGAGAAGCAGTTGGGGCCCCAGGCCAAAAAAGCCAGTGTCTATTGAGGTATTCTCAGAACATTAAAAAGTCCCATTGCTACCAAGGGATCCAGACATTGCAATGGTACGGGGCACAGACTTCCAAGCCCACCTACTCATCCTACCATGGGCAATTCCCAACAATCTTCAGGCTGTGCGTTGTCTACTCTGCCCCACCCCCACCCCCGGAACTCACTGACTGAGCAGAAAGATTCTACCAAGGAGCTGCAGGTTCATAGACAGACCAGCCACAAAAGTGTATGAGCAAGGCCAGCGACATTCTTTCTCTAGGAAGTACCGAGAAATAGAGTCAGTTAACATGTCAAAACTGGATGGTCACAACCAGAGAAGCCGGGATAGACTAGTTCATGACAGAGAGAGAAAAAGCAGCATATTGAGTAAGAAAGTAATTTAGAATAGAGGTAAGAAAGCCTGTCTCTTGTAACAAAAACACAAGCAGACCAGCTCTGAGATGAGACCCTGTGTCTAAAGGTGAGTTGTGAACCCAGGGCTTTTAGTGAATCCATTGAGACTTGGGCACCCACACAGTGCTGCTTCCCTCTGCCCCCCAACTTGCTGACATTCTCTTTAGGAACTTGGAAGGTACTTAGATACTGAAGGAACAAATGTTTACTCCTCCCTCTTGTGTGCAGAGGGCTCAAATATGCACAAGAGTCACTTTCAGCCTTGCTGAAATTATGAGGAATAAACAAGGGAGACCTCACAGAATTTGGGCAAGGTTCATCATGGGATGTAGAACATCGCAGAGAATATGATGAGTTAGTCTAGGGAATCTGATGAGTTCTCCTACTCCTGATTTTTTTTTCCTTCCTCCTGGACCCTGATGGCTCTTGGCTTTCAGGACAAATGAGGTGATCAAGTGAAAGGGTGTGATGGTGCGGGCTTCGTTCCCAGAACTAAATGGGAGGCAGACAGACCTAGATCGCTGGGAAGGACACATGCAACCCTTATTTCCTTGCTGGCCTCTCTACCAGAGACAGGCCAGCAAATTTATTTCAAAGAACAGTGTCTAGACTCTTCTGAACGAATGTCATGCATCCAACTTGTAAGATCTGTTGGCCATTGGAAACCAGAAAGGATGCACCTAGGAAGCTTCATGGAATCAGTGGTGAGAAGCAGTCACTGTAAGTGTGCATGGATGATAAGCAGGTGCTGAAGACAATGTTTTCATATTCTTTCCCCTAAATTCATATACAGAAACCTAATCGCTGATGCTCTGGGAGTTTGGGGAGTGGAATCTTTGGGAGGTGATTAGGTCATGAGGCCTCATGGGCAATACTCAAGTCCTCCTAAAAGAGACAGAGATATCCCAGGACCCTCCATCATCTATGAATCAGGATATAAGGCCCCCACAAGACACCGAATCTGCTGGTGCCTTGGTCTTGGATGTCTCAAATCACAAGTTGAGGAATAAATCTCATTTTGTTATAACAGCCTGAACAGACCAAGAGAATGGAAATGATTGCTCTGAGTCACCCTGTGGCCTCTTGGAGGTGAGATTATGACCAACACTGGATCGCACAGCTGGGATATTCATTTTATCGACATCTCCATGTCCATGTCTGCACATGCACAAGCTCACACTTGGAGGGAGGCCATCTGACTTTGCTGGAATTGAAATAGTTTTCTTAGTGTAATAAGTGTAATAATTTAACTACCAACCTGTTGTCTATGTCTCTGGACTCCAAAAGGCCTTCCCTCAACATATAAAAAAGCTTGCTTTTCCCCTGAGGTCCACTCTACCACTCAGCTCCTCAGTCCTGGGGAGCAGAGGACTTTAGGGGACCCGCAATACCTGTGGAAGCCAGACCCCTTGAGGCTACATCCTTGTGAAGGCAATACAACAGTCTTAGTTACTTTTTTATTGCTGAGGCCAGGCGCAATACCTACTGGTAGACGTTTCAGTCCACAGTTAGCTGGCTCCAAGGCAAAGTGGCATGGAAGAGAGGCACTGGAATGGAGAAACAGCTCATAGCATGGCATCAGGAAGCAGAGAGCAAGGTCAAGAGAGGAAAAAGGAAGATGGACCCTTCCGGGCTGTGACCCATCTCCTAACATCACATTTAGCTATAAGTTCATCAGCAAACTAATCCATTGATGAGCATCACACAGCCATGATCCAATCACCTACCTCCCAAAAACTCCACCTATGAGCTCATAAGGCATTTAGGGGGACATCTAGATATAAACCATAACAACAGCCTAACAAAAAATCAGGCTACCATCCAAGTGCCTTGACCATAGAACATTTGGAAACAGTTGGATTTGGGGCACAGAATCTACCAGTGTATTAGTCACTTTACTGTCACTGGGACAAAATACCTGGCATGACAACTGAAAGGAGGAGAGGTTTATTTGGCGCATGGTTTCAGAGGATCAGTCCGTGATTGGTTGGCTCCAAGGTAGAAATGGCATAGTAGAAGGATCTGGCAAAGGAAAGCTGCTTTCATCCCAAGGCATCCAGGAAGCAGCTAGAGAAAGGAGGAGGCGGGGACAAGAATACACCCTTCCAGTGACCCACCTCTTTGAACCAGACCCCACTTCCTAACCACACATTCAACTATTAACCCACTGATAAGCATAGCACCCCATGATCAGGTCACCCTCCAGAAGCCCCATTCCTAGACACCTGAGACTCTGAGGGGACCTTTTCAGATCTAAACTGTAACAACCAGTGGTGTGGATACTGAGCTGGATTTCTCATGCTACGGTCCACTCTTCTGGGATTCCTGGAGATAAAGCCAGAGGCTGGTTGCAAGCTGCTGAGGAAGTTTGTTTTCTAGGTCAAGTTTTGGCAGCATCAAAAATCTGGAGAGTCTTAAGACAAAGGGTAAAAACAAAGGATTGCATATTCCTAGAGTTGTTTTGTGTATTAATGCCCAGGGTCTTAGAGGACTAACAGTTTGCTTTCCTTTAATTTAAGACTTGTTTGTAACCAACTCTATTATCCTAGTCTAGGTGAAAGGGTCTAGGTGAAAGGCTGTAGTCAGAAGTCAAATACCACAACTGAGTAGACATTAGCCCTGGAGAAGGGAGGCATGTCTGGGTATGGGTTTATCATTGATCAAATTACCTTGCATTTAGCTGGAACTTTCCAAGAAGCACTGATAGATCCTTCCATGTAGCCATTCCTTTTAGCCTCCATGGGGTGGGCAAACATTTCCTGAATACCTACTGTGCATCAGACAGTAAGCATACCAAGTGATAGGGATTCAAGAGTGAGTAGGGTACAGCTCCTCCCTCTCACAGAATATTGATCCTTGAGCGAATAAACCCAGTATATTAAGAACTCACCACTCATGTAGTGCCTTTCCCATTTCATAAAAACCAGACAAATGAAAATCAAAAGCTACTTTTTTCTGGAAACACTGAACCTTAGAAAAGGACACACTGCTGTTCCACCTTCCAACGATGCTTCACAGCTTTCCCTCCCAATTATCTTTCACCAGTTAGTAGGGTACACACAGTATCCTCATAGGGGAGGGTACAAATTGTCAGCTGCCAAGAATTAACAAGTGTTACAAACCCAAACTTCAGTGCAGTCATTGTGCAATGAAACCAGAAGCACAACTGCAAGGAGGGGAGGGGGAAGCAATTCAAGAACTATGCCGTGCAATGCAAATGAAAACTGCAGGAACTATATACTTTATGAATGAAACTGCAGTATTCTGAGAACCCTCATTCTGAACTGCTTCTATGAATAAAGTGCCATTCAGAATGTACTAGCTTACTAACGTATGGGTTTTGGTTTTTATTCAGCCTCTGAAATATAGTGCTCTGTGGAGTGAATCAAGCAGGCAGGTCAAGCAGAGGTTTGCAGTGAACCCCTCTTTGCAGCATTAGTCTGTTTAGCTTTGTGTTGAAATCGTGCTTGTTTTTTCTTGACAAATTTCCATAGAAATAAAGTTCATTGTCTTACTAGTAGATTTCCTTCCAAAGTGCTTACAGTTCATCTTTTCTTTTAATTTTTTTTCCTCCATTCTCCACGAGGGAAATGCTCTAACAGTAAGCATTCGCAGAACCTTAGATGGGGCCACATGATGATCTCATGTGGTTCGCCAGCTTTAAAATGATGGAATATCAGTTGGAAGGAGGTTTAGTGGGATATTATTCAATTTACACACTGAAGTCATCACAGGATAAACCTCATGACCTGTGTAAGTTATATTCCCTGCCTGGGTGGAGATTAAACAGAATTAGAGCTTCATAAGGGCAGGTACTCAAAAGAAGAGTTGGACAGAGTGGGAAGTTTTGAATATCGCTTGATGGGGGGACCAATGCAGTTTCTCTGGGATATGGGGGAAGATTTAACTCTATTGAATATCTTTATTCAAGATATTGATAGAGCCATCTCTTATTTAAGAGATTTATATTATTCTGATTTTTCAATCATATGTGGTATGAGAAGGCACCAATATCTTTTCAGTTTGGAGCTCAAGAAAGTTTTACTCTAGCTCTGAATCTATGTCAAGGCCACTGTGATCACAGTCGAAAGGAATCACCATTTTAGGATTTGGGGCTTTCTGGACCTAGGTTTGAACCCTGCCTTTACTGCATTCTAGCAGTGTCACTTTGGACAGCTTGTGTCCCTACTCTGTACCTTATCTGTAGAATGAAGAAAAGATTTCATCAATGAGGAGAATACTTCAGAGGAGAGAGAGCACAGTGTCCAACACTCTAGCACTTTCAGGCATAACGAGTTGTTATTCATTCAGCCTCTACTTGAGTACTTCTGCCAATGAAGAATCTCTGCCTTTCCAAAGCTAGTATATCACCTGCTGATCACTTAGGAATGACTCCTGCACTCAGCCTCATCTGACCTGTGCCTTTTGGAAACCTCCCTCTCTGACAGCCCAGGACACCCAAAGCCTCCAGAGCAGAGGGCAAGCTCAGGATCATGTAGGGAACCCTGAATGGTGCTTGGTTCACCTGGCCAAGGGAGATGAAATGGAACTGGCTAGAGGTGCCCCGTGTGCTTTTCTAGTGGTGTTGATGGCTCCCATCACCCTGGGAGTCATTCTGAGCCATCTTCTGCCCAGGGCATGAGACCTGGTTCCAGAAACCCTTTAATACACCTGGGGTTGGTGCATTCAAAGGTCTGGCAGCAAGCAGTTAGCTCTGTGAGAACAGCATGGACCTCATCCTCAATACCATACAGTAAACCCATGGATAAGATGACTATCGCTTGCTATTTGGGGTTCTAGTCCAGCATATGCCGTAAGACTGACACTGTTACAGTTTAAATATGGAGTGTATCCCCAAAGGCTCATGTATTGAGAGCAATGCAGCAGTGTTCAGAGGTGGAGCTTAGGGTAGTGTTACACTGAAAGGGCTCCTAGGTGACAGGCTGGCCGGAGGAAGTAGGCTGCAGGGCTGTGCCTTTGAAGAAATTCCTTGTCCCTGGATTCTTCCCTTTTCTCCCTTCGCCTTCCCTTTCTCTGCCTCCCTCCCTCACCCTCTTCCTGGTTGCTGTGAAGTGAGCAGCTTCCTCCACTGCACAGCTTCAGACCTAAAGCAACGCAGCCAGCTTGAACATGGGCTGAGACTCCTGAAATCAAGCCAAAACAAAGCCCTCCTCCCTTATGATGTTTTCCCTGACTACTCTGTCACAGTAATGGAAGGCTGACTGACACAGCATGCAGCTGCTCAGGGCTGGTGTTACACTGGAGCTCACCTGTGCTGGAATCAGGAGGAAATGTGCTCATCGTCACTTCAAAGTCCAGTCTTGATGGCTGTGACATTTTCCTCTACAAATGCTCTGCCTCTACAAATCAGCTGCCTGTAGTAGGCTGAAGCAGGACCAATAGCTTGAAGGCAGTCACCAAAAACTGAACAGAGGGTTTGAGCCCTCAGGCTCAGCCACACCCTAGCTGCATGCATAAAATGGGGTCAAGAACACCTTCCTTATGGATGGGAGCAATGACCTGAAGAAGACGCTGTATATGGAGCGTTGAGTTCGGGACCTGACACAGAGGTCTCTAACTGGTATCGGTGGTTGTGGTTTGATGGCAGAGATTGGGAGAAATCCAAGAATGTCTCACTGGCCACACTGGCCTCGCCTATGTTCAGACCCCGTGATGTCTTTTCCAGTGCTGGCTGACTCTACTGGAAAGATTGCTCTGTTCCTAAAAGACTACACAATGACATTAGTTCCTGAAATGCACCCAAAGCAAATTATTACTGGGGTTGAATGGGGAAAAGTATGGTGGGCAATTCAGATTTATATATTACCCTCATTTCTACATAATAGTCCACGAGACCTCTGTCAAAGGCCTGCACACACACACAAAAAAAAACACCCATGCTGTCAGAGCACACGTGGGACACGTGAGCCTCCTGATCATCATGTGACTCTTCCCTAGTCACTTCCAGGAGGGAGAAGAAAAGTGATAGGTTCCACCCATAGGGAAATCTGTCAGACCCAGTGTGGTGCCTGCCCAACATGGTGCTGGACCCTAAAAAACGACAGCGTGTCCCTGTTTCCATGATCATCTTCCGAGCCGGAATCGAACTTCATGTTTTTTTTGTGCGCGCGCCAGCATCTCCCCAATTAGCTGTCAATACGTCATTCTGCCCGCCCCTTCAAACTCCACCCCCTTTCAAACCCAATAAAAGCCTCACGGCTTCTTTGTCTGCCTCATAGGGATCTTGCGCTCTTTTGCAGCCCTTTTTATGCCCCTTTATGCCTGTAGTAAAGGCTTTTTTCCTTTTTCTGCCTTTGTTTTTCTACTGCTCCAAAAAACAAAACAAAAAGAACCAGGATTCCAGGAGTCTTAAACAGTAAAAGGAGCTACCACCCAAAGCGTTGACAGGACAAAGCAGGTTTAACTATTGGCCTACTTTGTCACCTAGGCAGTGGCTTTACTGCGCTGTACTTTCATTTCATCATTTATAAAAAGTGCCGTTTTTACCTGACCCCTGCAACAGTTAACTCTGAAAACCAAACCTGCATTACACCTCATGTTTTTCCTTTCTAGACTCAGCACCACCTAAAGGATTAAATAAGGGCAGAGAATATATCTACACCTCTCTCTAGATCTAATGTGTGCACTGTGATAGCTATTAACCCCATGTGGCTATTGGGTCTTTAAGTAGTTAAAATGAAATAAAGTTAAAAATCCATTTCCTCAGCTGCACTGGCCACATGTCCAATCTCATAGCCCCATGTGACTAATGGGTACCATATTAAAAAGCACAGATACAGAACATTTCTATCATCATGGGAAGTTCTAAACAGCGCTCATTTAGACCATCCAACCATTAATGGATAATCACAGTAACAGTTAATAAGTAGATCACCAGTCATCCATATAGTTAAATAGATGTAAACTTGAATTGTAGGAACTAGGTAAATAAAAAGTACACGATAATTAGGAACACACTGTAAATAAGGCAGGGACTGAATGTATCTACCTAAAAGTTATCTATCGATACTTTAAACTTTTCTAATGTGATTGGATTTGGAGATGGACACCTAAGAATTTTTATTTTTGTACTAGGAATTGAACCCGAGGACTCACACATGCTAAGCAAGCAGTTTACCACTAGCCACATCCCCAGCCCAATAATTATGTATAAATGAGGTTGTAAGGGCCCTGTAATGGGGTTCATGCCCTTATTAGCATAGGAAGAGACATCTGTGTTCCCCCACCCCCGCCCATGTGAGAACAGACAGGAAGGTGGTCATCCACAAGCCAGGAAGAGCAGCCTCACCAGGAAGCC
The DNA here is from genome assembly GCA_004027295.1 of Dolichotis patagonum. Taxonomy (NCBI): domain Eukaryota; kingdom Metazoa; phylum Chordata; class Mammalia; order Rodentia; family Caviidae; genus Dolichotis; species Dolichotis patagonum. The sequence goes on along the minus strand of PVJX010011285.1, from coordinate 11,816 downwards.
AATCCACAGACACCTTGATCTTGAACTTCCAGCCTCCAGAAATCAGTTAATGAGCTCAGTCCAGCTTCTTTTATTCATGTAAACTATGCCTTTCATCTTCGAATCAGTTTGAAAGGAGCGCATTTCCTTGGGGCCCGGCAGCCACCTGCAGCTTCTGGGAAAGACCGGGTGCTGCACCTGTGTTTATTTTTGCAATGAATGCTTGCAAGGGCTGCAGCACTTCCTCCTCCCTGAAGGTTTTCCAATTGGATTTTCTTCTAAGCAGTAATGAACGGGAAGATAAATGTCAGCTCTGGATATGACCGGACTTAGAGCCTGAGGCGAACTCATCACACCTCTAAATCTATGCTGCCACCTAGTGGATCTCTCCTTGACAATGACCAGAAACCTTGATGCAAATTTCTCAACAAATCCAAGGAGGCAAAGCTAAAGGTGTACATTGGCAGTGTCATGGGGTGAGCGGTTTACACACACAATCTCAGTTCACTGAGCAACAGCCCTGGCAGAGGGAACTACATATTTTCCGTGTGAGAAAAAGGGCTCCAAGAAGTTAAGAATCTGTTTTATTAAAAGAGCAACGTCATGAATAACAGTAAAGAATGAGGGCTTCGTTTATGTGCATTGTTTTCAGAGTTACAGACTCTTTGTGCTGGATTTACACAAACTGAGGTGAGAAAAAGACTTGTGGGGAGTTTGTGGGTTTTTTGGGGTTTTTTTTGGTACTAGGGATTGAACTCACGACCACGTGCTTGCCAAGCAGGTGCTTAAGCCACTGAGCTAAATCCCCAGCCTGGGGAGTTTGTGAATGGATAGATAGCATAGCTAACATTTACCCAATACTTGCTTTGGGTTTTTCTGAGCACTTCCTACACACCTATTTACTTAAGCCCATATGTGAAGTTGGGTACTACTCATTTCTTCATTTGACACATGAGGAAAAAAGATACAGAAAGGTAAATAGTTTGCCCAAAGTCAACTCAATTGGTATGTGCTGGGATTGCAATGTGAATGGTCGGACCTGAGAGCCGTGATCTTAACCACTACATTACATACCACATCCCAGGTAAGAAGGGCCATCTCCACGCTGTCACGAGCAGACACTCCTGAGACAGTATTGCACCAGAGTATTCTGTCTTGTGATTTAATGCAAACTGATGCTTCAGCAAGTTCCACGGTAAGTCAGACTGTAAGACCAGGAGCTCCACCCTCCTCTCAGGTTCAGCCATTGGTGTGCTCCATGCAAACCTCCCTGCTCCAGATGGTGGCCATGAGGACACAGCCCTTCCCCAGGGAGCATTGTGGGGTGAAGGAGACAACATTATGTTCCAGGTGGTAAGTGCCAGGAGAAGGGGTGCTCAGCACACTACGGGAGCTCAGAGAAGGGACGAGTAACTAGAAGCTGGGGAGAAGAATCAGGGGAGACTTGAGGGAAAGTGACACCTGGACGAGGGGGAGGGGCCGGTGGGAAAGGGAGGGGCGCCTGCTTCAGTTTCTGCTTCCTTCCGAGGATGGGTGGCTCCTTTAGTACAGCCACCCTGGCTGCTCTGCCTATCTATTTGCTCAGTGCCCAGAAGTGGAGAGGGACTTCTGTGATTCATAATTAGGGGTTGAATAAATGGGGCATCCACAGCACACGGTGCCCTTCCTTCTCTTTAGAGAGACCTGCCTGCTCAGTCATGTGCCCTTGGACCAGACCTCGCTCCTAGGAGCTGCCTAGGAGCTAAGGTGTGGCTGAAAAAGACAAAAAGGTGGGAGGGTGTGGCAGAAAGAGACAAGAGGCTTCCAGGCAAGGGCCAATCCAAGTGAGGCCCAGGAGGGCAACACATGCTATCACCCTCCACCAGGGCTCCTTCTTTGGAGAAGCAGATGCTCCTACACTCCAAGTACTCCTGGGAAGCTGCAGCTACAGAACCCTAACCATCCCATCCCCAACCAAGGACAGCAATGGCAGCGTGACCCAACTGCACTTTCTTTCCAAGTGGCAGTTTGAGCTGATTTGTGCTGTAGCAGCCCCTCATCCCTTCCTTTCCATATTTGGGCAATCCTGACAAAGCATGTCTGCCATGCTGGTTCCAGTAGCTTTCTGCTTCCCCCAAGCAAAAAAGCCCCTAGGTTAAGTGATTCCCGAGCTTCATGTCATAGATTTTTCTGGATTCCTACCTAATCTCATTTCCTCTGGGTGATGTGTGGTATCCAAGGAGTGGTGTCAGCACATCTAAAGAGATGCTCCCACAGCACCTGGAGGGAACACAACTAGATAAGAATTCAGAACGGGATCCAGCCAAGTCGAGATTCGCACAGCTCCAGGTGTTTTCCGGGGAGAAGACTGGCTGGAGGACAAGAAAAATAAAGAAGAGAGGAAAGCTGGGGTCAGGTAGAGACCTCTTTCTCTTGATGGAGGAAAGGGACGTCCCCCTCACTGCAGGGACATTTATTTATACCTTTTAGCAATTTAATGTCATGTGACACCCCACAGTGGGTTGGTAGGACAGTGGGGTGTCACATGACATTAAATTGCAGATTCTTCACACGGCCGGTGGTAGGTGCTCTTTGTTCTTGGGATGACCATGTCCCAGCCCTGCAGTGTGGTCAGTTTCCAGCTTCAATAGCTCCCCACACAGATAAGATTTCCATTTCTGGAGAAGCTGACAGTCTCATGAATCCCATTCCACCAGGCCACTGTCGATGGGGAGCAGTTACCAGGTGGTCTACTTTTATAATCATGGCCTGGGCTGGGCCATCTGGACTCTGCTGTCTCCATTTGGGTTCTGGGCTGAGTTTTCCCCCATACCTGATTTGGGGGTATGTGAATAAATGATTTGTTCTCAGTAAGATTCTCCACCCCCCACCTGCCAATGGTCTGACCAGCCTGAAGTTTTCTGGAAAAACAAAGGGGTTTCACAGGCAGCCAGCCTAGGGTATCTTTCTAGGGAAGGGAGGAGGACTTGGAATCCCTGCTCAGTGGAGGAGGGCCCTAGTGGGTAAGCAGATTGCCAGCTCTGGGGGACTTCCTAGTCTTTATTTGGCCTGCATAGTACTTTGGAAACACTTGAGTTCATTGCCAAGATTTAGAAATCAGAAACTTTCACCTGATCTTTCACCTGCACTCCTGCCTTGGCAACAACCACCTAAACCAGATATCCACTGCCACCATAGCAGGGCATGGTGGCTGCCTGCATTCAGCTCTGGGTTTCCAGCCTTGCAGGCATGCGCATTCACATCCTCAAGCTGAGGTTGTTGTGTAAACTTTGAGGCATGTGTACACAACTTGCAACATTCCTAGTACCTTTTTTATTCACTTACCAGCATCTGTACCCACATAGCACAGATGTGACTTCTGTTTGTACGGATGGAGAGTCCGTACTCCCCTCTTAAGCCAGTCTCTCTACTGTGAACTGGATCCCCACCCCTTGTGATGGTGTGGATACATCTGTCCCCTTCAAAATTCGTGCTGGAAGTTCATCCTTAATGCCACAGTGATAGACAGCAAGGCCTCTGAGAGGTGTGCAGGTTGTGGGCTCTACTCTTGTGATTGAATGAACACAGCTACAAAAAGGGTGTGTAAAGCGGCTTCCTCTCGTCTCCTGCACTTCTGACATGTAAGGACATATTCCAGGGGTCCAGCATGTAAGGCAGCATCTTGGGAGCTGAAAGACAAGGCTTCTGAGCTTTCAGTGCCTTGACTAGGGCTCTCCAGCCTCTAGAACTATGAGAAGTCAACTTTGGTGCTTTGTAAATTTCCTAGCTTTAGAGTTCTCCCAGAACTATATGAAACAGACTAAAGGCAGCAGCTCTTTCACAAGGGTGCCATGCCAGCAATTTCTGTCCCCCCCGTCATCACCACGTTCTCTCTCTCCCAGATCATTGCTTAGATCACGAATAAGCAGTTACGCCTCCTATTTCAATAAAATTCTCTTACTGCCCCACCCCCAGCCCTGCTAGCTCTGGCTCTATTTCTCCACCCTCTTTTACAGTTAAACACCTCTAAGGGATGATATGCACCTGATGGAGACCACTACAAAGTGTCTGAGCAAGATTTAAAATGAATCAGTTGGTTTTCTACATTTACTTGTGAGTCTGTCCCAGGCCTAAGCCCCTTGTCTAGAGATGGGCATTGGATTCATAGTAAGTAAACCTCTATGAATCACTGGTCCTGGCTGAGGTCTATAGTGGCCAGTGATGTTGTGATGCCTCAAAAGACAAGACAAGGCCACAGGTGAGGACCCCCGGCTCCAATCCCAACTAACTAGCTAGAGACTATAGCTACAGGTATCTCACCCCTGCTGTATCAGTCCTGCCATGAATGTCAAACTGGAAATAAGATAGTTCTCCTAATTAGCATAATTTACTACTTGGAGAAGTCTTTGAACTGGCTCCTAAAGTCCTGCTCTGTTCCCCCATTTTCCTCAGTATCCCCTCCCTTTGTCTGAAAACCAAATAAATACAGGCTGCCCAGAGAAGTTCTTTGTCTCAGTCCCCAGAATCTTGAATTCGTCTACAGGATGTTGATTCTCCTGGAGGCCTAAAATCATACCACTTGTCTCTTTTGTTTCAGCCTTCACCGTCTACTCATTTGGGAAGTTGCAGGCCTGATTAGTGTGCGATATACATCCATCACTTCCAATTCCTCTCTTCCCATTCTCTCTGAAAACTACGTATTCAGGTATTAACCCTATCACTCAAGCAAAACTGCTCTTGACACAATTGCCAATACTAAGTTTGTGTTGCTAAATCTGAGAGTGGCCTCTTGGACTTCGATGCTTGCTGGCTCTATTGATCAGTGCAGGCTGCTCCCTCCTCCTGGGTAACTTTCTCCCCTTGATGTCTAAAACACCTAACTCACTGGTTACCCTTTTTCATTCTCTTTGGAGGTTCTTACTCTTCTCTCCAAACTCTTGAACATCTCCAAGTTCAACACAGGCTATCTCTTATCCAAAATATTTGAGAAACGTTCTGAATTATGAACTTTTCTTCAGATTTTAGAATAGTATACATAAGTAATATACATAATGAGGTATCTTAGGGATAGGACCCAAGGCTAAACATGACTCATTGGTGTTTTGTTTATACCATATATACATATCCTGAAGGTAATTTTATACAATATTTTAAATAATTTGGTACACAAAACAAAGTTCCCTGATGTAGAATATACCACTTGTGGTAGAAATGTTGGTGCTCAAATAGTTTTACATTTTGGGTTTTGGTTTTTGTGTTAAGGTTGTTCTACCTGTTTCTCCCTCCAATCACCGCGATGGTCTCATTTTATCTCACGCTTTAAATAGAACCACATGTCAGCAACTCCCTAGACGTATACCTCAGTCCAGCCTTTCTCTGAACTCCAGGCTTATACATCCCTTGACTACATGGCTTTTTGGCCACAACCCAGACTAAATCGATCTTCCCAAACCTCATTCCCTTGGTTTCTCCCAATTCCCTCCTACACATCCATCATTCTGGTTTTCACACTATGGAAGCTGGGGGGTCCTCAGCTCTGGCATCAGGAGACCCTGAAAGTCAGTCCAGCAGAAGTCTCCAGACCCAATGAGGGAGCTCCCCCAGTAGCAGCACAGAGGAGAGAGACCATGTGATTGACCACGTATGTGGATACTCTATGTGGAGTACATGCTGGGAGCAATAACAGCAGTAAATACAGAACAGAAAATAACCATCTTCGAAATGACAAGAAATGGGGCATGTTATCTAAGCACTAAAATCTAAAGAAGGGACCGCCCGACTCTGGGAAGCAGCTCCTCAGGACAGCAAGGCTGACTTCTTTCCGGGTTGCCTGGTCTTCAGTCCTTGTAACTTCTCATCTTTCAGCGCCTTCAGAAACTTATCTGCAGGGGAGAAAACTAACTTAGTTGCAATAGAAAAAAAGGCTTTGCAAACTCACCCAGAGCAAGTTTCTGGGAAAGCCAAAGTGTTTCCTACATGACCCTAAAACCCATTTGCAATACAAGATGGGAAAAAAAAAATCCTAGCTGCCAAAACATATCTAACCCTGAGAAAAGATTTAAGAAATCTAGGATTTAGGGAAATCCAAGTTTCCCAGGAAACTGTTTTCTTTTCATGACCATAAGAAAGGTATGGGACAGGGTGTTTGATGAATTGGGCACCTCCTGGGCACACAGGTTATTTCATAATTTTCCTCCTGGTGTGGCATGGGCTCCAATTTAACCTGTTGCATATGTCAGCCAGGTATTAGACATTAGTGGGCCTGCGGGTGTATATGTCCAAAACAGCATGCTTTGCCAGTTATGCAGCTAAGAGGCAAAGACTTCAATGTATAATTATAATAATTTTGTTAGGCCTAAAATGATCCAACAAAACACAATGACATTTTAAGTTTATACCTTCTGCTATCTGACCACCTGGCAGTACTTCAGTTCATGAACTCATTTCTCTCTGAACTGAATGAGAACCGAATCAAATTTCCCCACGAGGTCAACATTGAACCTAACCATTGAATTTGATTCGGTTCTCATCCAACTCAATTTGGGACCAGAATTGAGGGAAGAATCAAGTTCCCAAACCGAAATATCCCTGTATTTCCAAAACAAGGCAGCCAGCTTTCCTGGGTGCTATGGCCTGTGCTCAAGGATATAAAGGAGAGCATTCTTTAGAGACTCTCCTTCCTCAGGTTGGTCTGGTTCTTAGATTGACCACCTGAAAGAAACAAGGAAGACGTTTTTGAAATATCAACCAAAGTAACTCCTAAGAGAAATGTTGATAGAAATATAAAGTATGTAAACAAAAGGAATAATCTTCATATTTCCCAAAAGCCCAGGAGGAGTAACTTTTGGGTGCATAAAAGAGAATGCAAATTCCTTCTCTCTTAAAGGTCTAACTCTCTATGTATCGATCTACTTTACAATAAATTCTACTTAGATTTCTGTGTGGCCACCTACATGTCTTGACTGAATTCTTTCATCAAGGGCACAAAGAACCAAAGATCAAAGAAGTGAGGAGCTGGTTCTCTGTGTCAGGACCTGACTTCCCAGTGACAGCATAAAATAGTTGGAATGGTCTTTTAGAACCATCTTCCTCCTCCAATGGTCAAGAGCAAGCCTTAACCAGACAGGGTGATGGGAAAGGATGGCTCACGCTCCTAAATGTGCAATAGGCCTTTCTGGGAGTACAAAGAGCCTTAATCACCTTCCCCTCCAGGAGGAAGCACCCCACACCAGAGGACCCCTAACCACATCAGCATACCTGGTCTGGCCTGGTACAGATTCCTAAGACTTCAGGCCTATCTATGATCAGATGACAGAGTACAGGACCCTGGTGTGGGGCCACAGGGCTCCAGGGAGGTTACACTCCGGCCTCCAGCACTGAGAAGTAGTGTCCCAAAGCCTCTCGGTGAGTGTCCTTGAGCTTTCTGGGTCCTGCACAGTTCCGACCTCTTACGGACATCTGAGCTGACCCTCACCTACCTCCCCCTCCTCATGCCCGAAGGCCCCAATTTAAGACCCGAGCATGAGCGCTTCAAAGTCTTCAGCGATAAAGGCTGTCTCTGGTGGTTAGAAGTCTAGACCTCAGGGGCCTGAATATTACTGTGCAGAGTTAAATGTCAAGATGGGGTAGTGTCGGTGACCACCTAGATGTAGAGCCAGTCCAGATTACCGACAGTGCCTGGGATGGAGTCTGAAACTAGAGGGTTCTTGAAATGCAAATGTGTGGTAGAAGAAGTTAGTGGAAACCCGGGATGGGAGTGGAGTCTGGGCTCTAGGGGACAGATTTTGGATCAGCTCCTGAGGGCTGAAGCGTGAGCCTACAGCGACTTTGTGGGGCCAACCAGGAAGGCAGGGCAGCTAGGGATGGGCTCAGGTGGCCCGGGTGAAGTCACGCACAGCGCTGGGAGTCGAAGCCGTCCCCAGTGATGGCAAGCAACTCCAGCTCCTTAATCCGGATCTCCAGCTCGCATAACTCCTCGGGGTGGGGAGCAGAGGCCAGAGGGGCGATCGCGGGGCTGGGAGTTGGGGGCGAGGCAGCCACCTCAGGGCCCGGTGGCGGTGAGTAGAAGCGCAGAGGTTCGTAGGGGATGGAGGCCAGGCCGGAGGGCCAGGGCTGGGGACAAGGGCGCTCGCTGGGGGGACCCAGGCCGGGCGGCGGAGGGGGCGCCGGGGCGAAAGGCGCCTGGGGCAGGGGTCGGCCCCCCGCCTCCCCGCCCGCCTGCGCCCCGCCCGCCTGCGCCCCGCCCGCCTTCAGCGGCACGAAGAGCTTCTTCCAGATGTTAAAGTCATTGAGCGGAGACGAGGAGATGCCGCGGTCGTAGAGCGACGGGAAATAGAGGGGCGGCGCCGGCCGCTGGCTCATCCTGGGGCTCTGGCTGCCGCGCCGCCCCTTCGGCATCTTTTGAATGAGTCTCCGTGGGAGAACCCGCGCCGGGACACACGCGCAGCTGCCCCGAGTCATTGGGGGGTCTCACCTTCCACAGGCCACTCCCCAAAGGAGCGCGGCCCCACGCTTTCGCCTCTTTCGGGGCGGGGCACTGAAGTGCAGAGGCCACGCCCCAGAACGTGACCTGTCCAATGGAAGCAAGGCTGAGCTCTTGCCGCGGGAAAGCCACGCCCTAAAATCCAGCCCAGTGTTTCCACAGTGCTGGCGAATTCGCCATCGCCCCGCCCCCTGTCCCGCCCCTCGACTCTTCCTACCGCCCTTTGGGTCAGTAAAGCTCTGTCTAGCTTATCCAAACCTTTGCTCAAAAGCAGGAAGCAGGCCAAGGCTGCAAGAGCAAACTTTCTTAGCTGTCCTCTCTCTTTATGAACGAGGGAGCATATTTCCTAACGACCTATCAGCTCGCTTCTCTCCTGGCCTCAATGACCACCCAGAGAAAATGAATGGCAGACTTTTCATTCCCTGCAATAGTGGGAGGCAAAAGAGAAGAGGACTGGTTGGGAATGGCTATTAGAGTCAACCTATGTTTCTGCCAAATTTAGCAGTTTTGAGGAAGATCTGGAAAATGGGAACCTCATCTGGACTTGTAATAGCCCTGAAGCGAAGAATGGTTTCAATGAAATGTGGTTCTCTCTTAAACATGTATGTTATCTGGAGCTGACAGGCAACAAATTTACAGCCAAAAGGAAATGTTCCTGGACCTACCTCAAACAGCTCACACTTTGTTCGTGAGCCCTTGGGCATTGTGTCCAAGGGTTATGCATTGCCGGTGAGAACTAGCCTTGGATTGAGAGAAAGTCATTTTCACTGTGTGATACACAAGAACAGGAGGGGCCAGTTAAGATCTGTGACAGCCCTAGTTCCACAAGTGAACGGTATGTGTGTCTCTCAGTTACATTTTGATTGTTAGGACAAGATACCTGACACCCACAAAGTAAAGGAGGAAAGGTTTATTTAGCTCAAAGTTTGTAGAGATTTCAGTCCATAGTTGGCTAATTCCAAGACAAGGCAGCATAACAGAGGAGAAACAGTCCATGGCAGGGCAGACAGAAAGCGGCCAGCAGTGGTGCCACCCACATCTAGAGTGGGGTTTTCCGTTAGCTACACCCAGAACTATCTTAAACCAATCAGTAGACTAAATTGACTATCATGAATATCACATATGGACCCCTAAAAGCCCCACCTGGGAGTGCATGAAGCTTTGGGGGACATTTTAGAATAAATACTTATATGAAAATATATGTATATATATTATATATATATATATTTATGTGTGCATGTGTATAACAGCAAAGTCAAGTCAGAATCTCCAAACTGGGTAAATTTAAGCAAGTTTCTTGAGTCAACTTTCTCTATAATAGAAAAAAGAAAATCAGGCTGCCTCAGTGGATGTTTTAGGTTTCTCAAGCAGAGGCAAAAGAGAGTGTATGAGACATTTGAAAACTTGGAAGCTGTCCATTGTAAGAGGCAGCACTCTTGCTGAGGGCTTATCTGAAACTTCACATGTTTCTGTAATTTCTTGAGAGCAAGAACTCAGCCAAGGATCCTGTAATGCCGAGCCTGTAATAAGGCCAGATAAAGATCTGGGAACTGTTAAAATAGTGTCTGAGGGGAACCAAAGGAGATCAGAATATACTGTCCTAAAATATGCCACTTTGACATCAGAATTCTTTTGAAAGCAGTTGAGAAATAGACGTAAGAACTCTGTTCTACCCTTTCTGCCTCGAAGAAGGACATAAACTTCTTCTAAAGGAGAACATCAATTTTCCTTTGTGATGCTATCCGCACTTACCAGTCTCATGCCAGGAAAAGAAGAGGACTCATCACTGGAGGTGACACTGACTTGAGTCGAAATAACACACCTTATTAAATAGCCTCTGCCTTCCATTAGTTTTACCTTTTTTTTTTTTTTGCTATTCCCACAGTCCTCTGCCCTTAGAAATCCACATCCTTTACCTTTGGCTTGTCACTTCTCCCTGTGTATCACCCTTTGTTAAAATGGTATATAAGCTCTCAAGCATAATCCCATCTTTGGGTTATTACTTTCTTTCTGTGAAGCCCTCATGTGCATGAATCATAAGCCCTTCCTTCTGTTAATCTTTGTCAATTTAATTCATAGGTCCTAGCTACAGAAACTAAAAGTATAGAGGAAAGGCTTTTTTCCACCTTTGCAGAACTGTAATGATGGTAAGCGCCAGGATTTTGGATTCAAACCTGAAACCAAGATCTGGATTCACATGTTTTTGATTATGTAGGTGAACTTTTGTGAATGTGTTTCTTAAATGTATATATCAGGAAGAGTGATGGCGCCTACTCATTTGTATTGGAAAGATTAAATGTGGCATTCTAAGTACTTGGCTATGGTGTGGTGTTCTTGGTATTGCATGCTGAGCAGCCTTAGTAGGAAAGAGGTTTTGCATTATGTGCTTTAAATGATGCAATAGACTTATATTTTTGACATCCATTTGAGGAGAAAAAAATGTTCAGATCCTCCCAACTACATAGATTTTATACTAAACAGTTTAGTTAAAAACGTCTCATAAAGTTGTACCTCTTGAGTTAAATAAATTGACCAAAAATTTTGCTGTGACAATTATGAGGTCCTCAATTGAAAATACCAAGATAACCCCTATTGTGGAAATAAAGTCCCAATTAGGTAATAACAAGCCACAGTAGAGAAGCAAAATTCCTATGGGTTGTTTTTAACAAACAGATGTTTAGGAAACCCAGGTCAGTGAAGAGATACAGCAAGCTTGAATCTAACTGACTTATTCTCCTTCTTTATTTAATTTTTTTAACAACCCAGAGCTGTAGGTGCTGTTATCTCCCATCACACATGAGGAGACTGAGGCATGTGCGATTTGGCAAGTGACTTGCCAGAGGGCCTGTGACTGGTTAGTGGAGCTGGCATTCCCAACAGGCAGCCTGGCTCTGGGGCCGGCCTCTTCCTCACTCCTCCACTCTATTTCCCCACTGTCTCCAGTCTTGGAGCAAGACCACTTTTGTGATCTTCCTGGCTCTCCCTGGAAGATGTTTGTACCACAATTTAAGAGCCAAGCTCCTCCAAGAAACCAGTAACAGTCTTTTCTTCATTACTCACCTGAACTAACCATTGTGTTGGTCGGAACTTGGGGCTTAGATACTTCCATCTCCCTTCACATTGCTATTTCGAGTTTCTAAAAAGTTCAATTATTCTCCCCCCTCCCAAGGTAGATGTATTCCAGTACGCTTTCAAAGTAAGAAAATCATGCTTTTTGTTTGTTTGGGGGGTTCTGTTTTGTTTTGTTGAATAAACTGAAGCCTGAGAGATAGTTTAGTGGGGTAGAGTGCACAAAGGCCTGGAACATAAGAGATCCTGGTTTAAGCCCCATCAGCCAGCATCAACTAGCTGTGGTGTGCTGTGCTGACCCTGCTGC
>PVJX010011284.1:0-54061 GCA_004027295.1 Dolichotis patagonum | reverse complement strand
CTTGTGAGGAAGACACAATGGTGCACCCTCAATATTTGTTTCTCAGCAGTGGCAATTTTCAGTGTTGAAAAGGAATCAGGTGATGAATTTTGGGTTTGTGGCACTGAGAGGGCCCTCCGAAGCCAGAGCCCACAGGAACACGGATTGAATCCTGCAGGACCCAGCAGCCCTAAATCTTAGGGTCCTATGGCCAATGCGAACTTTGCCACTCGCTCCCTGAAAAAAAGAATCCATTTGCAAACACATCAGCATGCTCAACTCCCACTGCCTTCAGAGACCAGTTGTAAGGATGAAAAATAGACTGCAGGTAGTTGGAATGGGGTTAGAGCAGATGGGACTTCTATGAATCAATGAAGTGATGTGACATGAACTTGATGAAAGTTACGGGATTTTTTTTCTACTGGAGATTGAACTGAGGATCTTCACACTAAGCCATATCTCTTGCTCTTTTTATTTATATTTTTTAAAAATTCGGAGACAGTATCTTTCTGAGTCACTAAGTTGTCCAAACTGGGTTTGACTTTGTGATCTTCTTGCTTCAGCCTCCCTAGGTCCTGGGATTATAGGTGTGTGCTACCATGCTCCACTTGAGCTTGTTATGTTTTTACAGTTTATTACCCCCTGAAGCCAGATCTTTTACTCCCATCTTCAGGTTAGTCTTTCTTGAATCCAGTAGTATTTTTTTTTTTTAACTTTTAGTAGGTGGCCTGTTTAGCACGGGCCAGTAAGTCATTCCAGCTGCTTAGGTGGATGTGATCTTTTAGTTCTGATAATGAAGTCTCTTTGTTTCAATCTAGATTTATCTAGATAACATCTAGATTCCTATCAGGTTCTACCATTTAAAAGTAACTTAGAATAAATTATTTAAACTGGGTTTTAGTTCCTTTACACATAAGTTACTCAAAGTAATACTTTTCTCACAGCTTTTGAGAGACGTAAAATAAATCATATATACTGAGCACCTGGCACAGGTGGGCAAACAGAAAATGTTTTGATAGTCTTCTTGTCTCACTTGATAGTCACTATGTTATTTCCTGTATCTAGATGTCTTCCCAAAGCCTCATGTGGTCATAGATGGGCTAGCAGAGGTGGCTGGATTTCGGGTTTGTGCTGCTGGGATAAAGGATGTGTTGCTGGGCTTAAGGGCGTGAGTGCTGCCCGCCCGAAGGGTGGGCAGCCTGGATAAAAAACACGGGACAGAAAGTTGTGATTGGGGTCTGTTGCTTGTTGCCTATTGCTGCTTGTCTTTTCAAATGCCCCTCTGCCACTTGTCACCCAGCCATGGAGCCAGCCCACTATGAACTGAAACCTCTACAAATTGTGAGACAGATAAATCTTTTCACTTTGGCTTTGGGGTATTTTGTCTCAGCAACAAGAAAGTAACTAAGGCAGACAATAACCAGAGAGGGAGAACAGGATACATATTATTTGTGTTCTGGGAGTTTCAACAAAAATAGCCTTAGAGCTTGAAAGTTACTCACATCAACTGACTACTGGTAAGAGGAAGAGCCAGTAGGAAAAACCAACCCGCTGACTTCTCGTCAATTTCTTTCTTTTTTATTAAGCCATGCTCCCTTTTTACTTGAAAAATAAAACAAAACAACATAACATTTTTGAGTTTATCACTTTGTTACTTATTTTTAAAAATGTTGGTCAAAATGACTAAATAGCTTGTAGTTCTTTTTTCTTTGCTCAATTTTTGTCATTGATCATTTTTTGTTAATTTGTTCATATTCTGTGCTAAATATCAATGCAACACAGGAAGGAATAACAATCATTTGGCAAACAATGAAATATATTTAGTGTTCACTGTGTAGCAGGTCCTGAAAGTATTTTAAATGTTTACTCTTTTATGTCCTTCATCTACATTTTAGTATGATAACACTAAAATGAAGAGAATTTATATGCACCCACATATGTGGAACTAGAAGGTGGCAGATTGTGGGTTTGACCCACTGTGCCTGGGACCAGAGCCTGAAACTGTTTATTTCCTTAATTTTTCCTTAAAAGGTGTTTACTGCACCTTTAATTTATTTCCATCTGTCTTAGCATTTTATATTGGCAAGTTAAAGATCTGTTTATGCTCATTTGGACTGAAGTGGGCAGAGCCAGCTCAAAATGGGAAGAGGACTTTGGATTTCTGACTTAGTGCCAGCAGGAGCCAGTTCAGAAAACCACTCCACTGCAGATTCAGGCTACTTTTTACAGAAGAAGAAAGATGATTCAGGAAACAGAACTGAGAGCACAGAGCCAGGAAGCATATGGGATTGTTCTTCAGAAAGAGAACTGGTAAGTGGTAAGCAGACTGGCAGAGATGAAGGAGAGGAGAAAGAGGACTGGAAATGAAGTCAGAATCATTTATTTCTGATGATCTTATTCATACATACAGCTACAAATAGCTTTTCAATAAATTATCAGATTTTAAAGATTGAGGTTAAATCTTCAAGGCCTTCAGGTATATCTTCAAATAACTTTCATAGTCAAAAGAATTAGACTGGCATTAGACTTCTGTAAACTCACAAAGCAGAAAATAGGAGTGCACATGAAGTGAAAAAAAAGTGAAATCCATGGATTTGTCATCTAACCAAGTTGTCTGTCCAAAATGGTGAGGTTGTAAAGCATCCTTCTCAACATGCAAGGACTTAGAAAATCTTGTTCTCATCACTTCTTCTTGAAGGATCTCTGAGAAGAAGAATCTTTTTGAGGAATCTATTATCAAGTGGTGATTGAAAAAAGTTCAGCAAAAGGATTGACAATGACTACTTGAAAATATATAAATATGCATGTAAGACAAAATAGAAGTAGGAATTGAACATACAAAGTGCATATACCTTGACAAAGTAGAAACAATGCAATCAGGGTTTTTATTTTCCTTAAAAAAGAGATTTCACTGTGTAAGAATGGGGTCATGAGTTTTAAGGCTGTTTCTCTGGTCAATAACTTGATCAGATAATAACTTGGCTTTGGTTCCATCCCACACTTAAGTTACTAAAGAACATTAGACCACACTCAGCCATCTGCCATGCAGTATGTAGCCAGGGCAGGGAAAGTAGCTCGTGTGAATTCAAGGACTTATCTCTTTGACTTTCTGGCCTATAAAGGAGAAACAGGGACATAGTACTATCCATTGAGACAACATTTTTCCCACAGTCTGTCTCAAATTTCATAGCCTTTGTTAAGTAAGTTGATAAGATCAGTCCTATTCCCAGTGAACAAATGTTAATGTCATTTAAATAGAATCTGAGTAGGGGATTTGATGAACTGAAAACTCTCCAAGGGTACTGAGAAATCAAGAGTAGAGAATGTACACAAAAAGCAAAAACTCTTTGCCACACCATTTTGCAAATTATTTAGCCATGTACTCTAAGGAGGAAAGGCAAAAAAAGCCTGATTATAGCCTGATTATAATTCTTCTGTTTTATTGCCAGCTGGTGTTTTATTATAACTAATCATGTAGGATGCCTCATTTTTTTCTTTTTGTACTGGGAATCGAACTCAGGACCTTGTACTTGTTGGGCAAGTGCTGTGCTGCTGAGCTATATGCCTGGGCTGGGTATCTCACCTCCAGTTAGCCTGCCTGCAATTTTCTCAAGCCAGAACCTCCAATTAGCACTTACCGGAAGCCTCACCTTGTTATCACTCTAAAACTTTCTCAGTCTTCTGATGCCTTGGAAGTGGCTGGTCTCTTGCATGTTCTTGATTTCAGGAAAATTAGAATATAGAGGGAAAAAGTATTTTAGAAGTGAGAAATGCAAGTGATGGCAGCTTGCTATAGCAATCTCCTAATAAATGGCTTTATTTGTTCTTGTTTGGCTGTGATGCATTTATTCCCTCACCCAGCTCTTGGTGTGAGTCATCATAGTTTGTCCAGTTGGCTCTTACATCAGCCATGCATAACCAAATCTCTTACTTCTCAGTGTTTGCTGTCACTCCTCAGGCTAGCTGCAGATCTGGTCACGCTCCCAGGGATCAGCGTGTGTCCAACTCTCGGAATATAAAGAATTACTTCTCTCTTTCATTGTCAAGCGGGATTGCCTAGTGGGCAGCACCTAGATGTCAGACACTGTGTGTCTACTTAGCCTTCCTCAGTGCTGGAGGTATGTTCCCCCATCCCCGACAAAGCAGTCAAATATTCTTTCTTTTCCTCTTGTTAAAGCCGAGAAAAATCAGAGTGCAAGTGAAATGTATCATCTGCCCACAATTAATTGAATTTCATCTCATTAGAATTGAAACAGCTCCTTTGAAAGTCACTTGGATGCTTTAGTCAGATGTTTAGTGTCTGAGTGACCCAAGTTAACCTTTCCTATCATGAAAAATGCTATAATAAACGGCTGGGCATGGAACAATTTGCTCTGCTTTGAATACATTGTGTGGTAAATGACAGGTGAAACATTTATACATATCTCAGTGACAGCTTTTCCAGCCATTCCTTCCTCCTTGCTTTTAGCCTAGCTTATCTTCTTGTGGCTAACTTTAATTTTTAGAGCCTGGAAAACAGTAGCTCATTGTTTATTGGTTAAAAAAAAATCTGTTTTCCAGAGTCAAATATATGCTTCATTTATAATAAATTTGTGACCTCCAGTTTTATTTTTCAGCATGCACAGTACTTATTATTTCAAAGCTGATTTATAGTAAATTCTTTATGCAAACAAGTAAAGCATGTTAAAATGCACCAAGTGTGCAAATAATTTAGGTGACTTGACGATCAGATGAACAGATGCCTTGCATGACCCCTACATTCACATATTTATTGCCATAATGACAATATTGTCACAGCTCAATTCTCGGAAATTTCCCTTTGATATTGACAACAGGACACCTTCTGATTTCAGAAGCATGAAAGGATGGAGTAAAAGGTTTTTTTGTGTTTTTTTTTGGTACCGGGGATCGAACTCACCACCTTGCACTTGCCAGGCAAGCACTTAATGTCACTGAGCTAAATCCCCAGCATTTGGAGATTTTTTTTTTTTGAGTAAAATGTATTTTTGAATTGAAAAACGTGATCATTATACAGTGGACAGAGTCTCACCTCTTCGCAGTTCAAATAATGACTGAGCACTCTAAAGACAGCACCTTCAGAAGCCTGTTGCCAATGTGAAAGGTCTGAAAAGACAAACTTAATATTTCCCTTTGTTTTGCTCTTCAAAGCTAATCCTTTGGCAAGTCCTATCATCTTTACCACTACAATACATTTTGACTCTGTGCACTTGACTCTTTTTGTCTACCACTACCCTATCCTAGCAGTGTCCTCGGGGCACTTGTGTCCTGACCACTGAAGTGTCTCTTTGCCATCATCCATCCACGCATCCATTCATCCATTGTTTTGGTTACTTTTCTCTTGCTGGGACAAAACACCCGGTACTCAAAATGAAGGAAGAAAAGTTTATTTCTTAGTTTTGGAGGTTGCAGTCTATAATCAGTTGGCTACAAGGCAGAGTGGCATGGCACTGGGGCAACACTTCAAGGCAGCAGCCAGAGCAAAATCAGCAAAAGCAAAAAGGAAAGAAAACAAGCCTCTTCTCCTGGCTTATACTGGACATAGGCCACCATCCCTCCTTTTAGGGTGGGTGTAGCACTCAGAAAATCTCCTTGCCCTCCTTTGCACAGGATGAGGATATTTGCAAAGTATCCCTGCTGAGTGTCTCAGTCAAACTTCTAAACTTCTCAAGCTGACACAGTGTATTAACCATAACAATCCACCCCTTGTGAACTTGGCAACCAGACGTATTTCTTCAAATCAGCCTCCAGATACAAAGCCTGCTTATTCTTAACATTTTGAAATTTAGCAATCTTTAAGAACCAGCATTAAGTCTGTCAACACTGCATTTACATTGGAAACATAACATTTTGTCCTTGGACCCCCTAAACACTCATGCACATCCCTTTATGCAAAAGGCATTTAGTCCATCTTCAAGAGCTGCCAAAGTCCTAACAGTTTCAGCATTGCTGAAAAGTTCAAGCCCCAAGTCTTCTCCAAGATGGAAGGCAAACTCTTAGCTGCATACACCTGTACAAATGAAAACAAAGTTAAACACTTCCAACATGCAAAGATACAAGACAGACATTCCCATTCCAAAAGTTATAAACGAGGGTACAAAGCATTGGAATCAAAGCAAGTTCATAATCTAGAAGGGCAAATGTTAAGTTCTGTAGTTGCATGTCCAACATCTGAAGCAATCTGTGGCAAATTGTGAGCATCACAGGTCTTGTATGGTTCCATCCCTATGGCACTTCTGGTGGTTACCAATCCCACAGCTTCTCTCCTGGGCTGGCTTTGCTTCTTCATTGCATGTTTCCTTAGATGAACCACATTCCTGGCTTGTCTAAATTCTGGGTTCTCCACTGCACCTTTGGCTTCACACTCACAGCCTCACACACTGTCCTCTCAGGGGCACACTGCTTGGCCTCCCAGGCTTTCTGAAACTGGGGTAGAAGCCTTTATAACCTCAGAACCCTTGTATTCTGTATGTACCTAAAACCACCATCATGTGGATAATGCCGAGGTCTGCTGCTAGCTGGAGAAGTAGACAGGCTTTCCTTTCTTGGCTGTAGAGTTCAAGTGCCTGGACCGCTGGGCACTCTGAACCTGATTCTGAGGAACAGGTTCTCTATGCTGTCTCCATCCCGGAACCTGGTATGGCTGCCACCACCATTCTGGAAATGGTGTTCTGAGGTTTTCTCCTCCAAGCAAAGTCTTTCACTTTTGCAGTTTTGAGGCTGCAAATTGTGGAGACCAGCTGCCTCTTCCTGTGATGCCCACAGGCCATCTTTTTTATTTTTTTATTCCTTCTGGGCAATCGAGATTTCAGCTCTGTCTTCACTGTCCACAGCTTTACTGGAGCTTCCTTTCTGGCCAAACTCACAATGTTTTTAATCACCATGCTGGGCTCTTTTCTCTTGATTCCCAACATAAATTTGGCTAAAAGCCCCAAACAATAGCCATGCCACTGCCTAAACATTAGACTGCCTTGAAATTTCTTTTGCCAGATTAGTCAGTCCACTACCCTTACTCTCAGTCTTAGGCAAAGTCTCTGAACATGAGCAAAATTCAGACAAACTTTATGTCAAGCCATAACACACATCATTTGGAGTCCAACAACCAATGCAGTCCTTCTTCCCAGCAGAAACCTCCCAAGCCTGGTCTTTACCGGCAGGCTTTCTATCAATCTTCTGGTTTCCTGAGCTCTGACCAGAATCTCCCCTACAGAACAGCCTAAGTTGTTCCAGCTCTCTACATTCAGGTGACATCTCTGAACCATTCCAAACTCTTCCCTCAAGCCATTTCCAAAGCCTCTTGTTGCTGGGACAAAACACATGACACTCAAAATGAAGGAAGGAAAGGTTTATTTCTTACAGTTTTGGGAGGTTGCAGTCCATAATCAGTTGGCTACAAGGCAGAGTGGCATGGCACTGGGGCAACACTTCAAGGCAGCAGCCAGAGCAAAAGGAGCCAAAGCAAAAAGGAAAGGAAACAAGCCTCTTCTCCTGGCTTACACTGGACATAGGCCACCATCCCCCCTTTTAAGGTGGGTGTAGCCCTCACAAAATCTCCTTGCCCTCTTTTGCACAGGATGAGGATATTTACAAAGTAAGAACCCTAGTTCCCTACTGAGTGTCTCAGTCAAACTTCTAAACTCAAGTTGACACAATGTATTAACCATACCATCCATCATCTCTACCATTTTCTCTTCCTCTCTGGCTTCCATAGCACAGGGAGATTTATCTTTTAATAAATATGATCATGTTATACTCTTTTTCTAAAAATCCTTCAATGCATTTCAGCTTCAAATCAGATAAAGCGCAAGGTCCTCTCTACTTTGCCCTCTATCACACTTTACTCACACTAGCTTCCTTTCCCTCTTTTACTATCAAGCTTTCTTGCTCCAGGCATTCCCACATCTGCAAGACCATCCCTATCTCACTGCATATTCATCATTTCTCAGGTCTTGGCTTATGTGTCATTTCCACAGAGGTTTCCTGATAGCCCCTTTCAAATGGATTTTCTATCCTTATTTCTCCACTCCTGGCACGTGCATTTCTTACATTGTGTCATTCATTCTCTTTGCCACGCTCATTATGTAAAATAATGTGTTTATTTGTTGGTAAGTAAACTCACCTCAAGAAAGCAGCATATTTGTTTCATCGTGAATCAAGTGCTTGGTGCACTGTTATGATTCATAATTACCCATGGGCTAAAGACATCAAAGGAACTTACTTTAGACAGAGACAGGATGAGAGGACTGTGTTAGCAAATAGAATCAGGCTTAGAGGAAGAGGCATTTCTTGTAGGGTGGTATTTTGTCATGGAAATAATATTGGCTGGGTAATGAAAGGCCTGACTTGAGTTTCTGTCTTTGCCCTAAATTGCATTAATTTCAGTCTTTACTTAGGCTCCCTATGATTGTGTTACTTTACTTTTGTAAAGGGAATACTGATGCATATTTTACTTATAATTTGTTCCAAAGATTGTATAAGGCTGATGCATGTGAAGCTGTCATACAAAGTCAAGTCATTTTGCAGATCAGGAGGTAAGGAATTAGTTACGGGAAGCGTTTCAATAGAGACTTTGCCACAGCTGTGAACAAAAGGCCACGTGGCTGATCTTGGGCACAGGGCCAGACCCATGACTTGCCGTGAATTTAGAGGGTTACTGAGCTTTATGTCTTCAGTTTTTCACTGCCAGGGTCAGAATTTGTCCAGTAGTGGACATAGGAGAGGAGAGTGTCCCAGGGGTTCTGTTTGTAGGCTTGAGCTGGCTTTAGAGGAAGAGGTTCCACAGCTTTCCCCATTCTCCTTAGGCTTTCTCCACAGTGCTCCTTTCATGTTACGCAGGTTTTTCTCTAGAGAAAGGGACTGAAACCCAATCACAATGTAAGTAACTCAACAACTGGAAGAAAGTTGGCCTTTATAGAATCTTGAATTAATGAGCAGCTGTAATATTTCAGGAATTCTCCAATGAACTGGGGAGGCATTTGGGAATAGTTTTCTTGGTGTGTCTCATCCGTACAGGTTTGGACTAGTGGCAGAGGTAACCTTCTATCCCCCAGGATTTATATTTATTTTTCAAGGTACTGAGTCTTTAGGCAGACACTACCCAGCCAGGTCTGCATGTGTAAGTTACCTTTCTTCAGTGTATGTGATTGGCTACATATCTGTGTGTGTCACTTTGAGGATGTGTAGGATCATGCTGTGCCTACTTCATGCTTTCTACCCCTTTCCACTTCTGAGTGAAGAAGATGGTAAGAGTTCCAAGGGATGGCTGAGCCATACGTAAGTAAAAGGATCTTGGGTCCTTTGCTGCTGCAGTGATGAGAGACTTGCCTAGACTGTCAGATGGGTGAGAAATAGCTTACTGTGTTGAATAACTGAATTTTAGTTTTTTGTTTCTTTTTGCTACAATCAATGATGGTGTCATGGACACAGGAAACATTTTCGGAAGTTATAACTTTTTTTTAAAGAGAATAAAACAAAAGAGGACAGAACAAAGCAGATCAGAACAGAAAAATGTAAGCAACACAGCACTGTACAACAAGACAACCAGATATTAGCAGTAGCTACATAATGGCTCTTTCTTTGTAATAGTTGAGCATGGCTTCACATACAATAATATCAAACATAACAAAATAGTATAAAACCATTCAAGAGAATGAAAGAATTACAGGGCACTAAAATTAAAACTTAAAACAAGAAGCAATGTTATCTCCCTTACAAAGACATATTATGACTTATAAATTATTTACTGCCCAAATAGGAGTGAGCCTTAGTTATATAATCAAAATATCAATAATGATGCTGTCAATAAGCAACAAAGATCATAATATCCATCAACATTAGTAGAATAGATTTTTCTAATTGTGAGTAAATTTGGAAACAATTGTTTCCCATCTTCTAAGAAGATGACCAAACTGCTAAAGGTGAATTATAAAAACTTGTAAAGCAAGTTAAAGGCTGCAAACTTTATATCAATCAGACAATGGTGATTTATTTTTATTTTTGACATTGCATCTTCCTGCCCTTTTATCTTTGTCTGCCTTATTGTTTCTAATATTACTTTGAGAGTAGGCCAGGAGGTGGGAAAGGCCTGTGTTTCTCCAAGTCACGGAAACAGCTGACATCCTGTCTCTCTCTGTTAATGAGTAATAGACAGGTGGATATTTACCAGTGGCTCCAGCTGAATTATGACAAGACCTATCATGAGCCCGACCGGGAGCTTGTCTACTGAGGGTAGCTCTCCAAAACACCTCCTGGGTCTCTTAGCAAGTGAGGACAAGTTTGTACACTGCTGGCTCTCTCTAAATAGTCATAACAGTTGTTTTTGTAAAGGGCATTGCAATTATTCTCTCTGCTGATGTTTGTTCTGTAGGAGATCTCTGTTACAGCTTTTGTCAGTGAAGCTAAAGCATGAAGAGCTTCAAAAAAGTGCTGAAGATTAACAGCAGAATAGAATGCAATGTTCCCAAGAACGCTACATGTTATTGAGACCTGGGCGAGATAGTGGTCTTCACAAATAGAAGGTGCACTAATGACTTCAGGGCAGAAGAAAGAATCTACTTGGTTGTCACTGAAGTAAGGCAGCTTGTTACCGTGTTACCTGGGAAAAAATCTGCATTCAGTATTCTTGGCTTAGAAAGCTTCCAAGACTTGCAGGCATTATCTCATTCAATCTTTCATCACATCCGTCACTGAACAGGTGTGAAGTGTTATTGTCCTTTCAGAAAAGTGGTGGAGGAAAAGCAGTTTGCTGAATGTGTTGCTTGTGACCAATGTTTTCTGCAACTTTTCTGGGGCTGTGTCTCATCTCTTGACTGGATATATAGAGGTGAGGTCTGGAATGACTGAGTAAATTTTAGAGCATGCTGTCCTATTATCAGGACCTCTCTTAGTGTTAAGAAAGAACAGATTTTGCAAGACCTTGTGTAATTCTTACTGACGGTCCTTTATTAAACGTGATCACCTTGCTTTCAAATGCTTGTTTCACATACCACCAATGTGGCGCATTTAATAAATAATGACAAAATTCTATTGTACTGTAAGAATGAAATTTAATATAGTAACTCCATGAACCTCCATAACTGTGTCCATGGAAATAGTGGAGCAGGTGAAAATGTGAAAATAGTTGTTTGGGGATCAAATAGGATAACAATAAGGCTGATTGTAGTATCTTGAGAAATATAAGGAAAAATGAGTTGTGCAATAGAATTGAGGAAGAAGAAAACCCAAATTTGTCTTCAAACTTGGTGGTATAATTGTCAAAACACTAGTACTGACCTGCCAATTTACAGGAGCAAGGGAGTTGGTTATAGGGAGGTGGACCAATTTAGATGTTTCAGTGTGGGTTTTTGGACAGAACACTTCAAAAGTGAGGCGTGCAAAACCATGGATTTTAACTTCATTCAGGCTTGAATTTATGTATCTGGCTTTGTCACTCAGCAGTTCTGTGAGTCTGGTTTTAACCTCCATTGTTGCAGTCTTCCCATTTTTGACATGGCTTATTTACTTCTATCATTATTATAAGGTATTCTGCTACTAAATATTATTTTGTTGAACAAAATTAGGTTGTTTGACTAGCTAGTATCTTAGAAAATGAATTGTGGTGGCCCTGAAGCAAGGCCAGCAGATCGCTGTAGCTGCTGGTTTCAAATAGGAGCCTAAAGAGAATTCTTTCTGTGGTCTGTTGGCCATTTCAGAACTTTGGAAATGGAATGGTCAATTCATCAGAAAGAAATAGCAGGTGAGTATGGCGGACTTTCAGGGGCCTGCAGGGGAGAGACCCTGGCGCCTTGGGACCTGTACCATGCAATTGACTCGGGGTCCCAGGAGAACAAGGAACTTCCCCCCTCTCTGTAGGTGGCTGAGAGTGTGGCAGACTTTTGGCAGCCTGAAGGAGAGAGACCTTGGCGCATCAGGACCTGCACCATGTGGTTGACTTGGGATGCCGGGAGAACAAGGAACTCTTCCTGTCTCTGGGGGGCGACTGTGATCCTGCCTGAGAGTGGGCTGAGAATCAGACATCTCATGTCATCCTGTCCCCCATCTCATGTCCCCCCTGTCCCTCCCCCTTGCCTAGCAAGTGGGAGCCAGTGAACTACACATCTTGTGAAAAGATTGGCTATGTTATTTAGTATGAGCTCTCCATATGCAAAGATAAGGACAACCATTTGGCAGAAAACAAGAGACAATATGACAGATAGTGAAGATCTCTGGCTGTCTAGGTTTGAAATTTATGTTTTTTTATGTCCCATTCTGTTCTGTTTTGTTGTGTTTAATTTTACTCCCTTTTAAAATAAAATAAAAAAATAAAAAAATAAAAAAAAGAAAATGAATTGTGTGTGAAAGAATAGTTTTCTTTGTTGAATGATTGCATTTCAAGACTTAAACAAGTACCATCATTTTAATGTGTTCTTGACTTTAATGAAAATTACATATCTATTCATTATGTAACAAATCAGGTTAAACGTATGAGTTGGGGATTTTGTGTTGTTTATTAAACTACAGACACTCACCAATTCATTAACACAGCCTTGATTCCAAGGTTGATGGATGGATGGATGGATGGAGTTAGCAAATGCAGTGATCTTAAGTAACACAGAGTGAATCTATTCAGGAATAATAATATGGCACAATTTAAACTGCATGATTTATAAATTTAGAAATAAATACCTGTTGCATGTAAATTTATACAGACATACAAATCTATTTCAATAAAGATCACAAGTGTCTGTTGTCTGTAGTAGTTATAAATGTCATACAAGAAGACTGTCTAGTAAACCAATGGTACTTCGTGTTGAACTGATATGTTGAAACCAAATTTCTTATTTCTAAACTTTCTTAGTGGTTAGTAATGTTATCCATATTTAAGAAGAACTGTGAGGTAGATGTCATAGAGAACAGTCTTTCTAAACGTATTTTCTTATTAAAAGTTACTTATTTTTCTAAACATTTTTACTGGAAAATTTTAAGCATATTTAGTAGATAAAACAGCCTAATAAACCTGTCTGTATCTACAACCTAGTTTGAATAATTATTCTGTTTCAAATTTTGTTCATCTCTATTCTCACATTAATTATCCTTCCCATATTTTTAATTAATTTATTTAAAATATTTTTGAGTTACAGCAAAATGAAGAAGATAGTACAGAGGGTCTTCACATACCTTAAACTCAGTTTTGCCTATAACTCACATTAATAGGAGACATTTGTTACAAATAATGAACATATTGATACTTTAATGTTAACTAAAGTCTATAGTTAGATTCCTTCAGTTTTTGCCTAAAGCCTCCTTTCTGTTCCAGGATTATACAGAATATCATATTACATGTGCTGTTTTGGCTACGATAGTCTTTCAGACTTTCCTTGTTTTTGAAGATCTTGAAAGTTTTGAGGGGTCTTAGTCACATAATTTTAGAATACTTCATATTGTTATTTGTCCAATGCTTTCTTCATGCTGTAAGAGTGGGATTATGGTGGAAGAGCACAGAGGGTCAGGGCTCTTTCCGCAGGTCATTCCAGGGCATGTAATACTGGCATAAAAATGATTGCTGATGTTTGCTTGGTCACCTGCTGAAGTAACATTCATTAATTTTCCACTATACAGTTACTCTGCCTCCAGCCCTCTACTCCATAAAGAAGTGACTATACCCAGCCCTCCCTTTATCTATGCTCTTTCTTGAGGGATAATGTAATAAATTACTTGGCATTTCTCTGCATGTGGACTTGCTTTTTATCATTATTTAATAGATCTGACCAGTCTGGGCTACAAAGTGAGCCCAAGGCCAGCCTGAACTGCACAGTGAGACCTTGCCTCAAAAAGTTAAAAAAAATCTGATTATTTATTTATCACCATAGTATCCTGAAGACAGTGATATCTTTTTTAAATGTCTCAGTTTGTATCTCTAAATAATTTTGTTTTGTTTTGGGGAGGGGTACCAGGAATTCAACTCAGGACCTCACATTTGCCAGATAGGTACTGTGCCACTGAGCTAAATCCTCAGCCCCTGTATCTCTAAATAATTAGGAATTTTTTTTAACATAATAGCAATACATTATTAGACCTAAAAATGAATTCCTTGCTGTATTAAAAATTTATTCCATGTTCAAATTTCCAATTACTTTATAAATAACTTATTTTAAAAAAGGAATCTTGCTTGCTTTGAAACTACAGAATATTTATACATTCTGTTGGTTAACATTTGTTTTTTAATAAAAAAATTTCCTCCTCAATTTCTCATCTTTTTTCTCATAATTTTTTTGGAAGATCAGTTATATGTAAAACAATTTATTTATTTTTAATGCATTCACCTATTTGTCTATTCAACAGGTAATTTTTAATTTGAAACATGAAATTACTGAAAAAAATACATCCCCCAAATCAAAGAATCTAATACCCATTAACTCATTAAATACTTACTGTTTCCTATGTGTCAAGTACTGCGAATAATATGATAAGTAAGAATAAGAGATGAATAAGGAAAATTGTATTTAAACCAATTTCACTTACCTTTCTTTGCTTCAATGTAAATGATGAAAGCAAAAATTTTACTGGGGATTTATTTTGTGCCAGACACAGGTAATTATTATTTTCTCATTTTTAAGATGAAGAAACTGAAATACACAGCTGAGTTTTAGCTGGTAAGATTTGCTAATATGACTTGATCTAGACAGCACAACTCCAAAGTGTAATCACAGGTTTGCTAATAGTTTCTGTGAAGGGCCAAGTATTTAACAGTGTAGGTTTCACAGTGCACATATGCTTTCTGCCACTGCTGTTGCTTCTCCTGATTTTCCTCTTACAATTCTTCAGCTATAAAACCCCATCTTAGCTTGTGAGCCATATAAAAACAAACAAATTTGGCTGACAGGTCATGGCTGACCAGCTCCGGCTAACCACTGCACTGTCCTGCCGCTGGTCAGTATCATAATCATCACGTTCAAAATGACCTTGGAGATGCTGCCCGCAGTACTTAGTTTTTCCTTTTTTTGAGGCACGGGGCTTATCTCTTTTTTTCATTACCCGCAAAAGTAAGCAATGGTAAATCTAAGTTTCCGAGTAATTTCTCTATTAGATGTACTCACCCTGCAAGGGTCTGGATAAAGAATATCAGAACTCAAAGACACCAAATTTCAAGAAAATCCAAATGTACGGTAGTTGGTTGGAGTGGCTTAATTAAGCAGGGCAAATGGAATAAATAGTTCATCCTCCCAAATGAAGAGGAAGATTTTAACTTACTGTGATCTTAACTGCACTGTAGGGTCTTCTTTTTTGTTTAGATGGAGAATCCACTTGGCATTGTGTGAAAAATTGACAGAAAGATGTTTCCTAATTGAGAATGATGCTCAGACAGCTCAACATCATATTTTGAAGAAAACATCTCTGTGAATTATAAATGTAAAAGACTAGACATAGGCAAGGGCTTGGCTATGGTCATAACAGACTGGTAAATGACATGGTTCTTTCTGGTCTCTACGTCTGAAAAATCATAGGCTAAGCTGTGCTAATAAAAACAGGCTGGATATAAACTTGCAGGGAACCAGATATCTAGCTACATTCATTGGACACAATGTGCTGTGGAACATGCTAAGCAATTTTATACACATTAACAAACTTAACACAACTTCACGGGGTTAGTATCATTATGTTTATTTTACAGATGAGGAGATTTTGAGAGAGAAAGCAACTTACCTAAAATCACAGAACTAGTGAGATTGGTATTCATGTTCTAGTTACATTTAATTACAAAGCTTCAACAGGTAATTTTTTACTACTACTAACTAAGCACCCAGTAGGTGCTTATGCAGTAACAGGTAAGGTATTGGCCATCTAAGTACCAAGTCAGTGCTAGGGTCTGGGGATAGTATGAAGAGTAAAACAAAGTTCTGGTCCTGAAGGAGGAACGAATGAACGTACTTCTCCTTTTCAGCTCACTGGCTGCCACCTTTCATATACCTTTCTACCTCCACATTTACCTTCATTGTGGGGCATTGATTATTATACACCTTGCCCTCACCTATGCATATAAATACACATGATATATACATATGTCTATGCATACAGACATATGACATCCTTTGTCTTTACACGTTCTCCCAAGAGGAAAAAAAGTGTGGAGAGTCCTGATAACCACACCTGTTTTAACTATGAGGCTATACTTCACTTGAAGAGGCTCTTAATTCTTGTTGACTTATTTGAGCCTGAGTTTCTCTAGCTGTAGAAGAAATTCGTTACACTTAACAACTGTTGTTGCAGGGAAACTGGAAGTTTATACAGTCACATCCATGGGGATAACTATTCATTAAGTCTTTTAGTTTGGGTAATTATAATGCATATATTTCCTTGTCATTTCTTATCATCTAATTCATTTCTGTCTTATCTCTGTAGATACTAAACTATACTTTTTAAATTTGTAGAACCATGCCTGTGATTCTACAGCATCACAAAGATAAAATATAAGCATATTTTTGTGACTGTATAAAATCACAGGCTTAGTTATAATTGTTAAAAAATATGGACCACCCAAGTGATCAGTTTTGATCACATTCAATCTCTCAGTCCATTGTAAGTTTTCCAAGCTCCTGGTCTTGGTTTATGGCCCTGGAGTTTTACATCACCCAGAAACCTAAGAATCAGAATCTCTCTAATTGGACAATTGTAGCTAAAAATATAGTCTTCATAATTAGCCTGAGCTTCAATCACTTTCAAATACTTGACTTGGAAAATTCGTTAAATTTCAGATCTCACTTTCCTCCGTTGTAAGTGAGAAGTACACTGCTTCATAGAGTTGAGAATAACATAAGTGTTAGTTGCTACTCACTACAAATAAGAAATAACTTAGTTTTGTTATTACTATTACTGTACTAAAATATTCTCATTACTAAAATGTACAAAATACACATAATTTTGAATTATATGAATGACTTTGGTCCTAATCTCTGATCTTATTGGTCTAATTATTTTCCCTTTTATGATTGCTCATTCATTTAAAAATTTAACCTCTATATTTTCTGTAATGTGTTTGCTGTTATAGAAAAAAGAAAGCCAGTTAATTTAAGCCCCCAAAAACTGAGTTTTGCTGGAAGATTAGTGTTAGAGATCTGTGCTTCTCAAATGTTAGTTTGCATACAGGTCACTTAGGGTCTTTTTAAAATGCAGCTTCTGATTTAGCAAGTCTGGGGGGCCTAAGACTCTGTATTTCTGTTTTCCTGGTGATGCCAAATTGCTAGGCCATGGAATATGCTTAGAGGAGTATAATCCATAATAACAAAAGAAAGTAAACAATATGTGACTTTTTCCTATATCATTTTATATATAAATGCATAATATTTTTTAATGAAAATGAGAACAACTATATTTTACCAAGAAGACCTCGGTAATGTTTGCCACCACTGGTCTTTAAAATCTTTACTTCTGACTGACAAAAAATCATTAAGATATGCAAAAGCATTATTGGAAAATTCTAAGGCATACAATGGTTCTATCTTTGTATTGATTCTAATTTTTCTTTTATTAATTTTATTATGCATATTTCCTGCTGCAAAACAATTCAAACCTTTTCTTGAAAGAGACTATAAACAGTTCATTTAATGCCATTGTTAAAAGTCAGATACCTCTGGTTTGAAAAATTCAAAGATTTAAGTTGGAAGTTAAATTCATGTGAAGTAGAGCAGTTATTAAATAATTGTAATGTTACAGCATCTTTTACCCATTAAATTGGAACCTTTCTATCTATTTGTGTTAAAGAAAAAGCTATATGTTAGAACCACATGTAAAATGTGATATCCATGAATTTTCATTTAGGTTTTCTCCAGATCAGCTAACAAGCTGTGATAATGCTCTTTAGAAATGACAAGTATTAATAAAGACTAGAATCCTTGATGGAAGATTCCGTTAAGCTATTTCTTCAGACTCAAGTGCTGGAATGTCAGTGAAGGTTGTCAAGACATGGCTGGGTTCAAAGGGTAGTGACTGGTGGGTCTCCCTTATTTACTTCACAAATATCTCTGTCCTATTCACTTTTATCTGAAGAGTTACTATTATTTCTGCTTTTGTCTTCCTTTACTTTCATCTTACATATCAGGGACTGAAACCCTCCTTCTTCTAATTGTGTCTGACATGAAGCTGTCAATCTTATCTCCAGGACCTTTATTGAAATGTTCCAGATGTGTGGGCAGAGTCTAGGATTGTAGGCAAGACTGGCCCCTGATTCTTCAATGGTCAGTGCATCCTCTCTTTCCCCAGCCTCCAGGGCTGTCCACCAAAGTCATGCATGTAATAGTACATCAAAGCATCTTTTTATCCAGCCTTTTATTTTTCTCCTTCAGAGAATGACTAGTATAGTGTGTCATTTTCTCTTATTGCTAGGATGTAAGTCCCCCATTCCCAAGGGAGCACGTGGATTAAACTCTCCCAAAGAGTGGTGCATCGTCAACATACAGGAATAAGCTTTAATGAAATGGATTTAGAATAAAATTACAAATATATTTCTGTATTCACATAAGCCAAAAATCAAATATAAGTACATTGAAAAGGAGTATCATTACCCCTTTGGTAATGTGCTTAGTATAAGCACATTTGTTAATGATTCTTTAAAATTTCAGGTTTCCACTGAACTCTCTTTCAATCCATACACATCTTTTTTTCCTCCTCCCTTTTCTTTTTCCCATCTTTCTCCTCTCTCTCTCTCTCTCCTCTCTCTCTCTCTCTCTTCTCCTCTCCTTTCCTTTCCTTTCCTTTCTTTTTCTTCTCTTTACTTTCCTTCTTCCTCCCCGTTTCTTAAAAAAAAAAGTTTCACCCTTTCTGTTCACTTCCAGTCTGCACTGTGAGCAGATATATAGACCATGTGGTTTATTTTCTGTGCTGAGTATTGAACCCAGTGCCTGATGTATGCTAGGCAAATGTTTTACCACTGTGCTACATCTCCAGGCCCTGTGTGGTTTATTTTCATTCCAATGGAGCTGGATTCATTTTAGATTTTTGGACCAATGAACTCGTCTAACAATGGCTATAGCCATTGTTGTTGTTGTTTTCAATATCATAAATTCAATTCAAGATGATATTTTTACTTTCTCACCCCAATTTCTTTTTGTTTTTATATCCAACATTCTCTTTGATTGCCAGATTATTAAATCTAGAGCGGTGACAGTGAACCTTTTAGAGACTTAGTGCCCAAACTCCAACTCCAGACCCACTTAATTGTCACAAATTTCCAACACTGCCCTGAATACTGAGGATTTAGTTTAGAAAAAGCAACTCATACATTAATATCTGCTGTCTTAAAAGAAAAACACAACAGAGCTTTCAATGACATAAGCAGATTTCTATTGAACACTAAAAGCTAGCACTTGGCATGCTTTTGCACAATTAATGTGATCTTTGCTGATGTTTGCATGCTGGTAATATGTCAGACTTTGGCTGGGGCAACTTGGCTTGTGTACTCACACAGAGGGCTGTAAGTTTGCCACCACTGGTCTTTAAAATCTTTACTTCTGACTGACAAAAAATCATTAAGATATGCAAAAGCATTATTGGATATTCTTCATTTAGCCAAGAAAGGCAACTAACTCATATTTGATGAGGTGTGGGTCCTTATTACTCTTTACTTTGTATTGTACCAATTTTACGTATTTCCCTGTTTGCTTATTATCGGTTTCTTTTATGTACTCTGTGCACCTGAGGACTTAAGCGGGACTCCTCTCGCCAGTAAAGAGCAATGCTTGGCACTCAGGGCAAGCTTAGTGCATTCCCTCTGAATAGCTGAAAATTCGTTCCTAACAAAAACCTGTTCATTCTTCAGTTCAGATTATAACATTTTCCCCTACTAGGTAAGTACGGTAACTGCACACATTCTTATAAATTTTAAATCTTATTTTTTATTGTGAAAAGGAATTTCACCAGCTTCAGGAGGCACTATTTAGCATGGGTGCTTCATGCTTTCTCACTTTAATATGAACACAGATGTAGCCACGTGCTGGGGCCTGAGATTCTGCTTTTCTAGCAAGCACTCAGGTGATGCTACAGTTGGTGTCGTGAGCACCTCAGTTTGAGTGGCAAGGCTCTACAAGGCTTATGTTTTCTCTGTTCCCAAATCACAACTATTGATTGATGTCACTATGTATGTGCATAAATATATATAAATATATATTATATCTATATTTATATATAGATATATAATTTTGGGTTAATATGTATTTGTTGCACATATTAATGAGGTTAAGTGTGATATTTCAACACATGCATACAATTTTCAAATCCAGTCTCCCTTTATGCCTTTGACGCCTCATTCCAAATCTCTAGCAATCACTTTTCTATATTCAGGTCTAACTTTTTTAAGTTTTCACATAGAATACTGCACTTGGATTAATGTGTCTGGCTTATTTTATCTAACATAAAGTCCTCCAGTTCCATCCATTTTGCTCCAAATAACAGGGACTCATTCTTACTTTTGGCTGAATAATATTCCATTGTGTGTATATATATATAATATATATATATATTTTATATTAATTTTTTGACCAAAATCTGTGATAAAAATTCAAAACATGAAATACAAAATATAAAAAACACAAGTTCCTAATAATCCTTTTTCCTAGACAGTTGCTGTCAACAATATATTATATGTTTTCCAAATTATTTTTTATATTTTATATGTATATATTATGACAAATTTTCAGAAGATGGACTCTTACCAAACATTCTGCAGTTGCTTTTTAAAAAAATTTTTACTTCCTAATATATATTGGGCTTTCTATCTGTATAAGAAGCTATAGACATTTTGCTCTATTTAAGGGATAGACAAAATTTGTATTTGGTGTTATTTAGAAGTTATGTTGTGAAGAAGGTATTTATGTAAACAAAAATTTTAAAAATAAAAATGACAACAAAATATTTGGTAGGAGCCAGTGTTATGTAAATAAACAGAATAGATACAAGTAAACTTGCCTCAGATCCTGCAGTTGATGCTTTTAAAGGATACATAGGCAGAGTCAAACGAGGCGGTCTGGCAGGTCAAAGGAGACGTGGTCATTTTTCTCTGTGGATAACAGTCTCCCAGGGCTTCCTTGGAGGCCTGTGTCTGGGGAACCAAAGCACAGGGCTGACACAGGTATATAAATATACCTTGGGTTAGTGCAAGACCTGCCAGTCGGGGCTGCGGATGTGTGGTGCATTTGGAGCAGATATTCGTGCCCCTAACCCACACACCAGGCTGCCTTTTCCAGGAGCCTTTCGCCTCACTCACCGTGAGGGGAGCTGCAGGCCAGCAGCTGATTGTTCCTGGAGCCAGGCGGCATGGCTTCCCCAGGCAGTGGCTGTTTCAGGCTGCTGAGAGCAGAAAAGGCCCAGCGGGAGGCCCTGAGGGTGAGGCTGCTGGCCTGTGACCCTGACAGGGCTGAAACTGTTCTCTCAGAAGGGGTGGGTGTTGGTGCAGAGAAGCTGTGTTATGCCAACAATAGGCAGGATACATTAAAAATTGCTCTTCTATGGTTGTTTAGACTACAAGGACACCTGGGTTGGCTTGATTCATAAAGGCAAATATCTATGTCCTGCCTCTCTGTCTCTCTTAAGAATAAAGATTTTTGGCCAAAAGATTCTCCACATTCCAGTTGGAATTGTAACGACTGACTGGAGATCTTAGCAATTAATTTGACCAAGAATCTTTCTGCAATAAAAAGGCACTCTCCCTCCTTCCCAATCAGGCTGGAAATATGATAGATTCAGTTAATCTTCAACAGGCAATTTCAGACATTTTAGATCCACTTCTGCTGTGTGATTAATTGCTTCAGCATTTGGCAAGTATGAAACAGGAGAGTTCTAGGGGGAGGAGGAAGGGTGCAGGCTGCAGCTGGCCCACTGTTTGTTCCCGCTCAGCCCTGGCCTCTGTTCTTCCTCAACAAAGCACAGCTGGTTTATGTCTGTCACAATCAATGGGATGACATTTCCGAACTGGTAATTACCAAAAGGGTTCCTGTTGATGCCTTTTGGAACTGCCAGTCTTCAAGGTAGCTCTTGGCTCCTGCCGAGTACAGTATGTCTGCAGTTGGCTTTTTATCTCCCTTTTCATACGAGAGCTGAAAGGAAGGTTTGTGTGGAGACTTGTCGCTCACTCCCTCGCACCTCTGTTCCTGCCCCTCCGCCACTGACACGTTAAGGACATCACAGAGCTTTAAGATCTTCTGCACGTACAGTACTGAGTGTCACTGGCTAGGGAAAAGGTGCCAGCGAAACACTCACGAAAAGCTAATGTGAGTTATAGATGAAGGCATTTATATATTCATGTTGAGAAAAGACCATTATTTTCAGGAGTTAAAATGAGAGTCTTCCCTGTAATTTGTTGTTTGTCAAAAGGAAGAATTGAGATCATTTACTTGATTCGGTAGTCCAGGAGAAGCACTTCGAGTCGGCATTTATCTTTTTACATTCTTAGAGTCTTTCGAGCACCTGGATGCCATTTAATAGGCGCTATTTGAAGGGAACTAAGTAATGCTGTAGCTGCATGGTTCTCTGGGTGGAGCAAACCAGTAGACATCATAAGGAATTTATTTGTTCCTTTCTTCACTCAACGATGATTTATTGCAATGTGTGATACACCGGGCATTGTTTAAATGCTGAGAATTGGAACAGGCCCAAACAGAGCCTGGAGTGGGAGTGGGAACAATACTGCTCAGACAGCTTCCTCCATTGCACTCCAGAGATACTCTCATGTCACCTGTGCTTTTCTTACTGATCTAAGACTCTTAAATCTAAGATGCTTGAGTATATTCTTACATTCCCATTGCCTCTGAGCTCTGGAGTTAAAAGAGCAAGACTCAGTGAATGATGATGAGTTATAAAATACAGGCACAAGTGTATCAGCTTAGGACAGGCAAAGTGGGAAATTTAGAAAGGTAAAGAAATAAAACTCTTTTGAAAAAGAGGAACAAAGATAAACAAATATTACAGATGCTCTTGGCTTACGATAAGATCACATCCTGATAAATCCATGAAAAGCTGGAAATACTGTAAGTGAAAATGTACTTGATTCAGCCAGGACACTGAACACCACGCCCTGGTTACCCATCGCACTGTGGAGTATCAGTGGTCCTCCCTGCGACCCTGTGGCTGGCTGTGCCCTGGGTCTCACTGCTCCCCAGCATCACAGGAGAACACTCCGCCACATATCACCGTCCGTGGAAGGTCACAACTCAAAATCCAAGCTGCCGTTTCCATGGAACGTGCCCCTTCGACAAAAGAGTAAAGTGGAAAAAATTGTAAGTGTAATTGTCCAAGATTGGGGACCATCTGTATTTCATATAAATTTATTGTTTGACCAGTGAGGACAAGAGTTCCAAGACCAAAGGTAGATTAGTGGTTATCAGGGTTAGTGTATGACTCTATTTGCATACAAAAAATAAGCTCCTTAAAGATAGGTAGCTTTTTGTATCCACTGTTTTCTCTAATATTAGTAAAGTCTTGGACCCATAAAAACTCATTAGATGTATTAAAATGCATTTTTTTAATGTCACAAGAAAGAAGCAAACTAATATTTAGTAAAGAAGTAATATATGCCACATATTAATAACATTTAGGAAAAGAAGCATAGAAATTATGTATACCTTGAAATACAGATTGAACAGTAAATCATTTAATTACACTTCAGGGTATATTCAACCTACACTCATTTTACTTGAGAAAACTTAGAGTCTCCCAAATGTTGTAGTTTATCTCACAATTTTGTTAAACGTATAACCAATGAGTAGAGTTCATTGTTGAGTTTAAGAAAAGTTTTTAAACATTCCCTCCAGTCCTTCTACCCAGTGCCCTTTATTAAAGTTAGTTTAACTTTAGCCAGGTTATGACTTTCTAATAGACAACATTTTCTCTCCTGCTGCCACTGTGGACCACTTAGGAGAAGTATGTTTGAACAAGGGGCTGTGTTATCTTTCCACCTGGGCATTTGAGCTCTCCTGTTGCCCTAGGACCAATCCTGTCTTAGTAGGCTTCAGACTCAATGGAGTCTTCATGAAAAACTGAAACGTAGAGAAATAAATCATAAGAAGGTCTGTTTACTTTAGGTCAAATATCGAGGAACTTCTGATACATAGTCATTAAGGTGAGTGGAAGTAAACATCCTCTTACTATCTAGTATAACAGTTCACAATAATTTCTCTTGTTCCTTATCTTTTGCTTTCAAGAAGGTGTCACCACACGGCAGAGGCTGGAATGTAGCCATTTCCCCTGTTGTGTATCTAAGTCAGCTTAAAAAGTCTAGCTTTCTAGATGACAGTGATGGACTAGCTAGTGGTAACTTATTTAATCGATACATTATCTTTTGTTAATGTATTTTTCATTTAATAGAAATTAGCTTCATGGAGGTATCAGTAATGGATGTGGTCTCTCTCCTTTCCTTTTCCTCTTCTATTAGTTCCCTTTTGATCGTTAGAGTTCAGCTTTCCTGTGAAGAGCATAATATTGAGTTAAAGAGGTATGTACAGTAAGTCAGCTTCACAGGTTCGATTTATCACATTATTTATTTGGTATATTTAATAGAATTGTTCCAAAAGCATATTTTTTTCCAATAATAAGATGTTCTGTCAGATTTCAACATTTTATGATATTGGTAGGGCCTCTTTAATTTTTAAAGCAAAATGATTTTGTAACATTACATATGGACATGGCCACACATCACTCATTTGTAAAACTAGTGGCAACAGTTACCGATAAAAAGAACAGTGAGGATGGAAAACACTACAAACGGCAAGTTCTAGACTTAGATTTGAAATAATGTAATGTCCATGGTAAAGTTTTTCAGGAGTGACCAAGGGTTGCTTGGATGATCATCTATCATGATATTCATTAGAGAACTTCCTAGTGATAACGTGACTCATTTGGGAGCTCTGGGCCTGCAGTGGTATGCTGTACATTTACACAAGCACCTGGCTTACAGAAATACATACATGGGTACTGAGAATAAAATCTGATAAAAATGTTCCAAGACAGCATTCTTTCCCTAAAGTGTTTTGCTAATCATGCAGTTGTTCTAATACATTCATTCCATCACATAATTATTTGATTTATAAAAACTTATGTGTTAGCCTTTTGCTAGCTTGATTAGATTCACTCATCCTGGAGACTATCTGTGAGAATACTGTGTGAAAGGCAGTGTTCTGGAACTGTGGGGAGAACAGTGAATACAACATACATGTGCCTTTGAGTATTTTAATGTAGTGAGAGAGAAGAACAGTACGTTATGATAAACACTAAAATAGAGTCATATTCAAAGTGATATGAGAGCATTAGTGAGGTAAACTGATCTGGGCAAAATACTCAGCAATAAAAATAACTTACTGGCATATGGCATCATATAGATAAAAGCAGGTCAATACTTGTAGAAAGCACTCAGTCCCCTTCTTATAGTAGGGAACCATTGATCTGCTTTTATCTCTGTAAGTTTGCCTTCTTTGGACATTTCATACAAATGAAACTGTAACATTTGTTGTCTTTTATGACTCCCCTTTTTTGACAGTGCTTTGTTTTTGAGATTTATCCATGTGACAGCACATGCCAGTAGGTTATTTTTACTGCTAAATATTGTTCCATAACTCTCATAGAGTTATATCTGTATGGAATCTATGTGCGGAATGTATGAACATTTTGTTTATTCATTTTACAATTCTCAGTGTCTGTCCAGAGGATAAAAATGAACTATATAAAAAATGAGCTCATGAAACCTGGCACTTCTGAAAATTTTCTTGCCCTAGAAAATCATAAAGACAGAATCAAGTAATGTCGCTCTCAGCATTTATCAATGCCGCCACAGAAATTTCAGTTAGTTTCATAAGGAAGTCTCAGTTGCCTTTGAGAAATATGGACCTGTATTTTAATTATTTTCTTTAGATAGGTAACAGATACCTAAGACTTACCAGGCAGCATTCAGATTATAATTTTCAGGGACAAATATTAAACAGTTGGATTTTAAGAAACTTAGAACCTGCAAAAGGTTCGAGCTTCTGATCTGCCTGCATTCCTGGGGATACAGAACTGCATGTTTTCTGAAGACTCTGGCATGCTGGGAGTGGGGAATT
Organism: Dolichotis patagonum; assembly: GCA_004027295.1. Classification (NCBI taxonomy): domain Eukaryota; kingdom Metazoa; phylum Chordata; class Mammalia; order Rodentia; family Caviidae; genus Dolichotis; species Dolichotis patagonum. The sequence continues at coordinate 28,010 of PVJX010011284.1, read as the reverse complement.
ATGTAGGTGAAGTGTGACGTGGCCAGGGCAGGAAAACCTAAAACAGTTTTTCTCATCGTGTTTCACTTTGGAGTGTGGGACACGGCGCTGGCTAAAGGCACACCATGTCCTGAGAGCCACAGGGTAGGGAAATATGAATAAAACAACAAGGAACAAACTACTTATAATGGGAATTTATGTTTTGACTGAATGGGGATATTGCTGACAAAAATAATTTTCCGTAACATTTTCCTTGCGTCTTTCTTTTTCCAGATTGGTTACTGATGTTTCATTATAGCATTTGTGTAATGAAGGAGATATAGCTAAATATGGGAAAAGTAGCCAAAAAGCAGTTTGCTGCAATTTACAAAAGCATATAAAACCTTGAAGTCAGAAAATGTGGACATGGGTCTTGACTATGCAACTTATTAGCAAGCCTTTTTTAATACTTCAGTGTATGAAATGATAATCCTATCTTACAGTTTACCACATAATCAAACAAGACAATACAAGTGGGTTCATGTTTTAGCCCTATGTATAGTTAACATTTTGAAAACCTCACTCATTCATTCAATAAACAAGTATTTGGCATTATAAGGATCTAAAATAAGATGGGCATTATTTTTCCTAAGACAGTGGTATTATGGGGAAAATAAATATTTAAAAATAACTATACAAATAGCAATATAATGAGTAACAGTGGTGATAGTGAACATCTTTGTTTTGTTCCTGATGTTAGGGTGAAAGCTTTTAGCTTTTGTCCATTTAGTGTGATGTTGGCTGTTGGTTTGTCATAGATGACTTTTATCAGATTGCGGTAAAGACCATCTATTCTGAAATTCTGTAGGGTTTTTTTTTTCATGAATGAGTGTTCAATTTTATCAAAAGCTTTTTTTGCATCTATTGAGATGACCATGTGATTTTTCTTTGGCTCTGTTAATATGGTATATTACATTTATTGTTTTGCATATGTTGAACCATACCTGCATTCCTGGGATGAATTCTACTTGGTTGTGGTGTATAATTTCTTGATGATTTGTTGCATCCTGTTTGCCAGCATTTTATTGAGAATTTTTGCATCTATGTTCATTAGACAGATTGGCTTATAGTTCTCTTTTTCAAATATAAATTTGTATACGCATACACAAGATAGCTAAGATGATTGTACTGCTAATTCTATTAGTTCATGGAAAACAATGGTTAATGCTTATACAGTTTGATCAATTTTGCATTTCAATATTTGATAATCTAAGCAACTCTTTTGAAGATAACAATATACAGTGTAACAATCATTGTTAAATTCCTATTGTCTTGTTTTGAAAGCCTATATTGTTATTATTTTAGGGTTTTTGTTATTGTATATATATTTTGTTTTTTTGTTTTTCTTTTCTATGTATTTTTTCTCTTTGAAGTAAAAAAATAGCAATATAATTACCATTGTAGTGTTATAAAGGAAAGTACAAAGAACTTAAATACACAAAACTCAAACTTTGGCTGGGGCTTTACCAGCAGCATCTTTCAAGAACATTGTGAATTAGACAATATCACCATTTTGTAACTGAAAAGACTCAGACTTGGAGAGGTGTGTTGGCTCCATTGCTTCTCTCTTGGACTGTATTATATCCCCTGAAGAGTTGTGGGTTAGAATTTAGGGCCCCAGAATTGCCTTTTTGTTGAGTAAGTAAGTGGTCATAGTAGTGCTTAGTTACTTTTCTTGTTGCTGAAACAAAATACCCAACATCCAAAATTAAGAGAGGAAATGTTTCTCTAGCTCCCAGTTTGTAGAGGTTTCAGTCCATATCCAACTGGCATCATTGCAAGGTGACATGGCAGAGGGACAACAGTTCATAGTGGTGGAAAAGGCAACAAGCCTGAGAGAGAGAAATAGATACAAACCTCTTTCTGTCTCTTATACTCCATGTAGGCTACCTCCCGTAGGGCTGGTGTAGAACTCATACCCTTAATCACAGCATTGGAACATGAATCAATCACAAATGCTAGATTCAGCTGCCTCCAAAGAGCCTGACCCCTCCCCCCAATCACATGAGGCTTTGAGGTGACATCCATACATAAATTGTTATAGTAGTCCTCTTCCTTAGAAAACTCGTAGTATGAAAAGTTGCCTTTTCTGCCTGGTTTTGCAAACTGAAAAACAGAATTTGAGAACATATGGAAACTTCTAGTTTAACATTTTAAAAGTCACTAAACAAGACATGTCTTATGTCGTATCATAAAACTGTTTTCTAGAAACTTTCAGAAAATATTCATAGTTTAGTGTACAGGGGTACTTCAGTTCACAACTTAATTCATTCCACAGTTCTGGGGAAGATGACTGAGTTCGTATTCATGCAGGAGGCAAAATTTTGTTTTTGTTCACAATCTCCACATCTGGTGATGAACATCAATGTAGCCATCTACCCTAGAACCATGGAAAAACTGGGTTTGGGAGCCAAGCTACCCATGTATGATTGTGTAATGAATTGAGGGAAATGACACGGAGCTCTAGTTGTGCCCAAGAGAATGTAGCAACGAATGTGGTCTATAAAAAGGCGATTCATGTCTCCACTCAGATACGAATTGGTGCATATAAAAGCAGTGTCACTTACTTCAAGGGTGCCGGCAAGTGTGGGGGGAGGTTCAGGGGTTTTCAGTCTCAGCTGTAAATGGTAAAAGATGATAGTCTGTAGAGAAAATGGCAAGGCAAGCTGCTAGTGTGTCTGTCCCTTGAAGGTAGGATGGCTTAGTATCATGAAAGGGTGATAAGAAAGGACACAAACCTCCATCACTTCCCATTTGTGCTTTGAAAAGGATGACTTACTTGTAATTCAAATTTATAACTTTAAAGAGCCCATAATTTAGATAAGAAAAATAAGTTTCTGTCTAGGCTCTTCCCAGTAATCTGTCTGCTTCTGAGTTCTGCTGTGGTGGAGGTACTGCTGCTTCTTTTGAATTAGTGACTGTTAGAGAGAACCTGATCTTGTGACCCCAGACTCAGGGAGATGGGGTGGGAGGTAAACAGGAAGATGGGGCTCAGCCTAGAAAGAAGTAGTCTTCATATTTCTTTCCTGGACTAGAGTGTCAAGGTGACATTATATAAAGAGGAAAGGATTTGGACAGGAATTAAAATGGGTCAGGAGGAAGAACAGAGGCACAAGCAGATGAATCATTCTTTGATAATTGGACATTGGCCAAAGCTCAGGTCCCAGACTAGGGGCAGATGGCCTGTCTGGGCCATTACAGTCAATTCCAAGAGCCAGTGTCAGAACTTCTGTCTTCCTGAAAATTTGTTTTTGATAGTACTTGAAATAGGTGTTTGATTAGATGATCTAGTGCTTCAGAAAGTCATGGTCCTTAGCTATACAACTAAAATTCTCTTTTTCACCAAGAGAATAGCTGAAAAAAAATTCTTCTTTAATAGCAGGAAAAAATATTTTAGGGCCTTTTTTATTGAGTTTTGGTATTCTTGGAATTATTATGACTTATACTAGCAAAGGGCTTTCCTCCCTTTCTTTAACTTGGGATCCTTGAACCATGGAGTCTAGGCATCTCTTAAATTCTATGCTAAAATTTGTGAACCATTGCTTTCTGGAGAGGCGATGGTCCATAGCTATAAATACATTTTCAAATGTCACCTGAAATAGTTTAAAGTCATATTTGCTTCCATTCTTAAGTTTCTTTCATTCTTGCTCTATACATTCAGTATCATAATATGACATCTTCAACTAGCCTCCACAGGCTATGATTGATGTCCACAGTAACCTAGAAGTTTTGACCCATTTAGTAAACTCCAGACCTCATTGTTTGACTACCTCCTGGGTATTCCTATTTACATATTGCAAGTACACTTCATAACACTCCTTGTCCCCAACCAAACCTTAAATCTTGCCTCTGAGAATAGTTGCTTCTTTTTCTGCATGTGCTGCACCAGTGGAATCATCAACCAAATGGTTTCTTAATTCTTTTCTCTCAGTCTTCATCCATTTTTAATGGTCAGTGATAGCTCAGCAGTGTCTCTCATTATGGTCTGTCCTCTTCATGCTTCTGTTAGTCCCTTATTTGCAGTCTTTCCTCTCTCTTGCTTAGGATCTTGCAGGGGACATCCCAATGATCTTACCTCCAGATCATCTCCCACAATCCAGCCACATTCTGCCGCCAGTGTGATTGCATTTTCAAAACTTTGCTCTTTTCCATTGTGCTTCCTATCTGTCCTAGTTACTTTCTCCTTGCTAATACACAATACCCAACACCTGCAACTGTAAGAAAGAAAGATTCATTTTTGCTAGCTTGTGGACATTTTGGTCTGTAGTTGACTGGCTCTAAAGCAGGGTGGCATGGCTGAAGAGCAACTGTTCATGGCTACCACAAGCAACAAGAGTGAAAAGGGCAGAAAGGAGCTAAGCATGCCTCCTTCCCTCCCTTATATTGTATGCTGGATCCCCAACCCGGGGTGGTGCAGCACTCACACCACCAATCCCAGCACTAGACAACAAAATCACAAACACTAGACTCTGCTGCCTCCATGACTGCATGAGGTTTGGGGGGACATTTAAACAAACCACAACAACCACTAACTACACACTGAGTTCCAACTAATCCAAACTTCTTCCTAATCCTAAGCATGGCATTCCATTTTATGCATCCACTTTTGGAAAGGCCAATGGAATTAAAAATGTATTATTTTGTTGCACATTCTCTTCTATTTGTATCCCTTATATACACCCACAATGACTTATCCTGACCTGTTGGATAGCTGACCTGCCCAGCTGTCACCACCTTGGTACTTCTCCGTTCCTTCCTAGGAAAAGTGGGATTTCCTGCATTGTATCTCTCAAGTTCTTCTTCTGTGAATTTTTGTTTACATGTCACTCTTATGCACTATGAATTCATGGAGTTCATGACATTTTACACATATCTCGTGCATAGCTCAGTGCCTGACATGTAGTAGGTTCTCCATGAAATTAAACACTCAATGAATGAATAATGAAGTTATTATTCATGAGTGTGGGAATCATATAGCTTGACTTCTTACTTTTACTAATGAGGAAACTGAGCACCAAAGAAGTAGAAAAATTGCAAAATTAGAGGCCAAGTCTGGAGTAGAACATAGGTGTTTGACTTATTTGAATGTGCCTTTCACTACACATTAAGCACATTCAATTTGATGGTTGTCATGGTTTATGTCAGTGGCCCCCAGGCCTCATGTATTTGCATTATGCATTTGTGATTGGTTCATTGTCTAGTACTTGGATTGGGGGTGTGAGTGCTACACTGGCCTAGAGTTGGAGCCAGGATGAGATGTAATGGCAGGAAGAAAGGATGTCTCTCTCTTGCCAGTTTCCGCTTGCTGTTTGCAGCCGCCATGAACTGCAGCCCCGCCATGCCACCCTGCCTTGGAGCCAACTGAGTATGGACTAAAACCTCCAAAAAACTGTAAGAAATAAACCTTTCCTTTCCCAACTTTGGGCATCAGGTATTTTGTCTCAGTGACTAGTGAAAAGTAACTAAGACAGAATTTGGTACCAGGAGTGGGGGTCATTGCTGTGACTATACTGGACAATGTTTTTCAAGAGGCTTTGGAAATAGCTTGTGAGCAGAGTTTGAAAAGGTTCGGACTTGTTGCCTGGATGCATAGAGCTGGAGCAGCTGAGGCTGTTCTGTAGAGGAGATTCTGGTCACAGCTCAGGAGACCAGAGGATGACAGAAAGCCTGATAGTAAAGACCAGGCTTGCGAGGTTTCTGCTGGGAAGGAAGACTATATTGGTTGTTGGACTCCCTATGATGTATGTTATGTCTTGGCAGAAAGTTTGTTTGCATTTTGCTCATGCCCAGAGACTTTGCCTGAGACTGAGATTAAGGGTAATGGACTGATTCATCTGGCAAAGGAAATTTCAAGGCAGTCAAACATTGAGGCTGTGACATGGCTATTGTTGGGGGCCTTTAGCCAGCTTTATGTTGGAAATCAAGAGCAAAGAGCCCAGCAGGATAATTTAAAACACTGTGAGTTTGGCCAGAAGAAAAACTCCAGTAAAGCTGTAGATTGTAAAGATAGTGCTGAGACTTTGATTGCTGAGAAAAAAAACAGAGAGATAAAAAAGATGGCCACCAGGCATCCCAAAAAGCAGTGGGTCTCCACCCTTTGCAGCCCCAAAACTGCAGAAGTAAAAAAGTTTTCTCAGATGAGAAGGCTTCAGAGCACCATGCTCCAAAATGGCACGGGAGGCCACATGAGGTTCCACAATGGCGGCAGCCACATGAGGTTCCAGAATGGCAGCAACATAAGAAAGCTTTTCTTCACAATTGGGTTCACAGAGCCCAGTGATCTAGGCAATCGACCCCTATAGCCAAGAGAGAGAAAAGCCTGGTTACTGCTCCAGCTGGCAGCAAGCCTTGGCAGCATCCACATGGTGCTGATTTTAGGTGCAAGGAAAATGCACAAAATCTGAGGGTAAGAAGGCTTCCACCTCGACTGCAAAGGGCCTGGGAGGCCAAGCAGTGTGCCCCTGAGAGGGCAATATGTAAAGATGTAAGGGTGAAGCCAAAGGTGCAGCAGAGACCCCAAAAGTTTGAAAAAGCCAAGAAGGTGGATCATCCAAGGAAAGCTGCAAAAACTGAGCAGAAAAGTTTAAAAAAAAAAGCTGCGGAAGCTGAAATCCCTAAAAGTGCCTTGGGGTGGAATCACCCAAGCCTTTTGGAACTTGCAACCAGATTGCTTCAAATGCTGAGCATAAAACTCAAAGACTTAATGTTCCCCCTGCTGGATGTTAGACTTGCTTTGTTCCCAATCCTTTATATACCCCCATTTGTAACTTTTGAATGGTAATGTTTATTTTGTGCCTTTGCATTTCAAAAATGTTTAACCTTGTTTCACTTGTACAGGGGTTACAGTTAAGAGTTTGCCATAGATATTGGAGGAGACTTGGGACTTGGACTTCTTAGCAATGCTAAAAATGTTAGGACTTTGGCAACTTTTGGAGATGGACTAAATGTCTTTTGTATAAAGGTTATACATGAGTCTTTGGGGGCCAGGAGTGGAATGTCGTGGTTTATGTCGGTGGCCCCCAGGCCTCATGTATTTGCATTATGCATTTGTGATTGGTTCATTGTCTTGTACTTTGTTTGGGGGTGTGAGTGCTACACCGTCCTAGGGGTGGAGCCAGGATGTGATGTAATGGCAGGAAGAAAGGGTGTCTCTCTCTTGTCAGTTTCCGCTTGCTGTTTGCAGCCGCCATGAACTGTGGCCCTGCCATGCCACCCTGCCTGGGAGCCAACTGAGTATGGACTGAAACCTCCAAAAAACTATAAAGAATAAACCTTTCCTTTCCCAACTTGGGCATCAGATATTTTGTCTCAGGGACTAGTAAAAAGTAACTAAAACAATGGTTTTTTAAAGAAAGGAATATTTAGTATTACTTAAATACAATAAAGGAAGTATACTGATTTAAAATGGAAGAATAGAAGATATTTTTGTCCACAGGAGTTATTCTGTTAACTTTTGTATTCAAGGCAAAGTATGACAGTACTAGGAAGAGGTGAACAACTTCAGTCCTAGAGAATGACTCTAATGAAGAAATGACAGTACTTTATCTAAATTTATCAGCTGGTGCTGGGTAATTTAGGAAGACTCTTTCCCTTAAGCTGTAAAATAAGTAATTAAGATGTAAACACTTCACACATCTCTGGGGATCCATGCTTGCCTTGAGGGACTGGCAGCCATAGGAACAGGGAAATGCTATTTCTCTTGAAAGAGAGCCAAACACACTTTTTGTTATTCTGGGTTCCCTGTGTGAAGCAAGTGACTTGACTGAAAATATTCAATTCTAGAAGTAAGTTGTAGTTTTTGTTTTTTTCATGAAAATTTTAGATGCATAAAATTTATGAGAAATCTGGAGAAGAAAACCAAATTTAATATTTTCAAAAGAAGATGCTAAGAGTAAGGACACACAATGTGGAATACAAAGCACAGAATTTAGGGTTTTTTATTTAGAGTGAAAACAATTATAAATGAGTCATTGAGTACAGAAATAATCACTTTAACAAAACTTCAATAGAATGTGTCTGCTATGCTTTATTAAGTTGAGAGTGATACAGATGACATGAGAGAGATACATACAGTCTATGTAAGAGACAGATTTTAGGAATGGCAAATACGTTTCATGGTGCACAGCTTTGTGAGGGTAACAAGGCTCAGGCCATCAGCCCAGTAGAAGAGAGCATGTGCCTGGTGAGTTATCAGAAGGGAACCAGCTGGTGCTATCTCGGAGGACAGACAGGGAGGGGGCCAGGGGATCCATCCTGGGATGCAGGCAGCTTGAGGGACCATGCTGAGACCACTACAGAGGGGACAAGTAGATCTGGTCCTTACATGTTGAAGATGCCACCTACTTCCGGTAGGAAGAAAGAGAGGATTGGAAAGGGTAGAACAAACATGTGCATTAGAATTATGGTTGGGAATAATTTCAGAATGCATATTTATGCTGTAACATCTATAATTGGAAGAGCTTTATAAGATGATAAAAGAATCAGGATTCACTTTCATTCAGTGTTGTTTTATAACAAAAACTCATACATTTCCTAAAATTCTTATTAGTAACAATGAGATGAGAGGCAACTTCTAGCTCTATTATTTTTCAAACTGTTGCTCTGAGCAGGGAGGAAAGCTCTATCTTTATATGTGGTTGGTAGTCTCAGCTTGGGTTTGGGGACCCTCCCTTTCTCCTTGGTTGGTCATCTTGGAGCTTCAGAGATGTCATGTAACTATTGTGAATCAACAGTCCCAAACTTCCACTTTATATGGTCTGAAACTTCATTCTTTTTTTTCCTTCTTTCTAGTAGAAGCCTAACTTTATTTATTTTGTGTTTATTTGTAGATTAATATCTACTTTTAAAGAGGTTATCCTGAATGTGACAGAGTACTCTGTAGACTTATGATGTATAATTCATCCCAGCAAATGTATTGGACCTATTGGAAACATAGTTGTCCTCACAATTCTTTGGGGATCAGTGCCTTTGTATTCACAGGGAATTGGCTTCAGGACCCCAAAGAATACCAAAGTCTGAAGTGTTCAAGGCTCTATATAAAATGATGTAGCATTCTCATGTAACCTACATACATTCCCTTGTATACTTTAAATCGTCTCTAGATTACATACACCTGTACAATGTAAATGCCATGTAAATAGTTACAGTGTGTTTAGAGAATAAGAAAAAAATGTGTGTTCAGTATAGGTATGTTTTTTTTGTTTTGAGATATTTTCCATATGTGGTCTATTGGATCCACAGATATGAACCTACAGATAACAGAGGAGAGATTTATATTACTTTAACATAAAGCAACTCTAATGATTCAGATACCCTGAGGATCAAGGATCACATCAGTGAGGATTTTGGGTGTCGAATGCAAGCAGATGTTTTAAAGGAACAAGAAGACTTCCAGAAACGTTTTGAAAATGTAGAATTCCAGTAAGAATTATTATAAGATAGTAAGTGTGATGTATTTCTGGGTACTTTGCATGGAAAGTCCTAGTCAAAAGCAAATATTAGTATTCCTGTGATTATAGAGCCCCAGAGTAGGGAGGTGCTGAGGACTTTGCAACTGAATATCTTCCTGCAGGCCCTTTAGCACCTTCTAAAGATTTCATAAATCAAGGACTATGCCATGATTTGCTGAAGGGATACGTGTTTGAGAGGTGATGATGTTTACTTAGAGAATTTAGGGTGCAGTTTTATTTGAACTAAAGTGTGAATGGACCCATAGTGCTGAGGATCCTTCTGGGCCTGTTTAAACAGTAGCTCTGATTCCCTTTTTGAACAGTTGGGTATGTTAGCTAGTGAGTGTTACAAATGCTGAGCTGTGCTGCATGACGTGCCCTCCCGGGACAGGGCATGATGTGAACTACTGGCAACCTAATCCTGTAAGCACCAGCTCAAGTCATATGCCTGCAATGAAAGCTTTCTTGACAAATCCAGGGCCGTCTGATCCTTCCCTCTACCAAACTCCTATGTATTTGTTGAGGTTGCACTGCTAACTTCAGCTTTTGAGTAAGTGCAGAGATTCTAAGGACTGCTGATGCCTGGGAAAAGAGTTACAATTTCAGCATCTCTCCTCATGGAAGGAAAGATAGATAAACTCAGGCTGCAAACTACACCACAATGGAAGACAACAAAGGAAGGACACAGAAACACAGCGCTGGGTGGATGTAGGGAACTCCGTGGATGAGACAGTCACAATTCAAGTGGCTTCTCTCAGTATAGTTTCAGGAAGAGGAACACATGTATATCAGAGGTGATGAACAGGAAGTTTGGTTTTGTTTTTGGTTTTCCTGGTGCTGTACAGAAAGTCTGTAGCCAGTGTCTAGTTAATGGTTACAGTTGGTTTCATGTCCCTGTTCCTTTGCTCATTCATTCACTTACACATACATTACATATTTATTGACTACCTGTTATGGGCCAGGCACTGTCCTAGGTCTGAACACTTAGCAGTGATTAAGACAAATATTTTGGTGGAGGAGATAGACTATAATTACTAGATAAAATGAAAGCAGATGAGATGTCAAATATTATTAGTGCACTGAAGAAAATATAACTGGAACATAGGGTGGAGAGTGACTTCGTCCAGCTTTATGAAGTTCATGTGTGCGCGTGTTTTAAATTTCAAGTGATCTGAGCTACCAGGACCATGCCTTATACATTTTTATTTTCACCTTTCTCCTCACAAACTGCCTTTTGCTTTTCTACTTACTCAGTAATGCAAATAAATTAATGAATGTGAGAATGAAGTTTTGCAGTGAGACACTATGTCTCACAGAGTTTCTTAATTTGTTTTGGAGGGGAGTGATGCTGCTGAGAGTTTGTTGAAACCCATAAGTCCCTTCTCTAAATAACATTTTAAATATGCACGAACATATCACACATGATTACCGTGGAAACTAACACAAATAGGAGTTACATTACTCTGATCCAAGGTGTACACCCACTGAACCACAATATAAGTATTTTCATAGAAAATGTTGTGAAGGGAAAAGTTAAGGTTTGGAGAATGTCAGTCTTCCTCACTTTACAACATGGATTAAAGTGAATAAAGCAAACTGTTTGACAATTTGGGGAAAGGGATGCTAGTACGTCTTCTGGACTTAGTTATCAGCTGAAGTTGGGTACAAGTTTAATGGAGCTAGTCAGACAGAGGTCCAGGTATGTATGCCGTTTCACTTTGATATCACTCTGCCAAGTTCTGGGACACAGCTTAGGGCTAGGTATACAGCTACAAGGGTAATCAATTTATTGGAAATAATTACCATGATACAGATTGAGAAGGTAGTGGGCCTTGAGACCCACACAGGGTGGACTTGCCTGGAGCTGGTCCACAGAGAACCACCCACACGGTGGGGCCAGAGTTACATGAGGGCATCGGGCAAACGGGCTCTGGAGCAGAGGAGTGGGGTCATTGCGAGGCTACAAAGGCCACTGTGAGGGATGTAAGTCAGAAGCCTGATTCCTATGGATTTCCCTGTGAAGTGAGTTATCCACAAACCAGCCTAGTCCATCCACGGAGTTGTGCTGTGGAATAAACTTCCAGTTTTAACTTGGCTGAAACAGCAATGTAGAGGATACCAACAAAGTCACATGCCTTGCAGTTTCTGATTCTCAGGAGGCAAATAAGTGCCGGGGGCCCCGTTACTGTAGCCAGCACTTTGCTCCCTCTGACCTTCCTTGCGTCCTCTGGCTCATCTACTGGATATGCCCACAGTGACCTCACGCTGCACCTATCCAAGGCTGATCTTATCGCCTTCTACTTTTCCTTTGTTGCTTTATGATAACATTCTTTTCCAAGTTACATTAATTAAAAAAACAATGGAGTCTTTAAACCGCCTTTTTTAATAGCTTGCCATATGCAAACAATCATAAGAGCTGCATGGTTCATACATTTAAAACAGATTTCATAATTCAAGAGAACAGTAGCTCTTGAACAGGACATCATTACCTCATTTCCAGATTTCTGCCTAAACTTTGTGGCGAAGGGCCTACTTTTTTGTATCTTTCATTAATAGCCTTCATTTCTCTCCCTTATACCCTCCCTACTTCTTTCTAGAAATGAATAGAAATTATTTCAGATGATGCTTAGGATTTTTTGTATTAATTAATTTTTTCTGGTTATAGGTTGTCTAGTCTAGCTTCTTTGATGCTTGATCTATTTTGATTATAAGCCAAATATCAATTTTACAATGTGCTGGATTTTGTTTCCCTGGTATTTAAACAATTTTGGACTTTGTTCTGTGGTACACTTTGAATATCAGTCTAATCCTTTTGAGAAATGCATTGTTAGGCAAGTCCAGAGTAGGATCTAGCTAGCCATGCCTGATTTTGGCATTACTGCTAAGACAATACTCTTCTGAGAACACACCTTGTCTTATGAGGGTTTCTACTTTGCCTCGTGGGAACTGAAGCTATTCCTAACCCTGTGTGAATGCCAGGGTTAATTCCTCCTGCTCCTTTCAGGTGATTCTATATCTGATCTTAGTTTCCTTACATGTTATTCATCTTTCAAAGAAGCAAGGCAGTGCTCTGGAGGCTTCTGAGTTTGCTTTGTCTCTGAGTATCTCACTTCTCTACAGTACGATGCATCACCATTCTTGCTGCTGTAGCCTTTTTTTTTGTTTTATTGCCTATCACAATATGTGTTGCTATCTTTTAAACAGCTACTCATGCCATCAGATTTAACATAATCAAACAAAACAAAAGAGGGTAAAACCCAATCCAAGAAAACAGTGAAAAATGATATGGTTTCCAGGTGGGGATCACCTCCTTGTGAGGCTTGGTCTTTCCCTCTACAGTCCGAGAATGGCGCTGACTCATGGAGAGAGGCTTGAGTGTGACCGTCAGCCTTCTGATTTTTTAACTCTGTGTCTGGTTCAGGGAGACTATAGGGTCGGTTTATCTTTGCTCTTCTACACTGAAAACTATCTCTAGATTTGGGACAGATCAGTTGGGTCACATATGGAGGTCACCATGTTTATCTTTTCTCAAAGATCATGTTCTGCAGTATCTGCTATATGAAGTTTAAAACATGTCCTTTTAATGTTTTGTTGCCTTTTACTGTTATTATTATTACTGGGGCATGTAATAATCCCTTTTGCTCTATTATGATTAGATGACCAAAAGTGGAAGTCAATACCTTTTATAATAAGGCCACATTTTGCCCACCTATCATTATCTGCGACTATATTTTGTTGGAATTGTATTTTAGATAGATTGTTTATTCACTTATACTAAAGCCTGGAACAATCAACAATTTATTTTTGAATGGTTGAGAAAGAATTTCCATCTTTTACAGATACTGGGTTATAAGCAAATATTATACAAATTACTTGTATTGCAGTACTCATATTTGACAATGCACATTTATCTTTTAACATGAAGTTAATTTTATCTTTCATTTAGTGAGTTAGATTGATAGATATTAAGTGAACACTAAATTGCCACGCAGGATTATCTCTAATATCCCTATCCCACCTCACTGTACTCCACTCCACCTTCCCTATTCCATAGATGCTTGCTAAACATTGTAGCACCTCCAGGGTCACAGGGAATAATCACTTGTGGCCTCTGAGTGTGATTGCCATGAGGGCACCTTCTAACATAATAGTGGTAGGTTTCTTACAACTGGAATACAATGGTGTGGAGTCTGCCACAGCTCATATTAAGACAAGATTCATTCCACATTTAAATGAAGATTGAAATGGGTAATGATCCAGTATCCAAGAATTAGATTTCCAGACATAAGGAGAATTTTCTTGAAGTTTGGATAAATTGAATAGATTTTGTTCTTTCATGTTCAAACACACAAAGGGGAAAAAATCTGCTATTCAAACATAATTCATTTCTTTTTTTGGGGGGGTACTGGAGATCAAACTCATGACCTTGTGCTTACCACTTAAGCACCTGAACCACTGAGCTGAATCCCCAGCCTTTGCTATTCAAAAATGATGAAAAAAAAGTTTCCAGCTTTTTAATTCAATACATGAGTCCTTGGTAATTGAGATGCACCCAAACGACTTTTTTTTAGTTGATCAGCATTTTCCTCATTTTATGGAGCATATATCTGTGTTATAAAATATCCAGAATTATAACCTGATTAGCAACTAGAAAATGTTTACTCTTGAAAGAGTAGATATTATTCAAATGGAGTAATGAGATTTTTGAAACACAAAGCTTTTACTAAATTAAACAATGTTCTACCATAAGCAATTACCGTTTGTGAACATTGATAATGAGATTTTAAGAAAAGTGGCACTAATATTTCTTGTGGTTGGAATGTTACTCTCATTTCCAAATGAAATGTAAAATAGATTCACACCTTTTGATCACTTACAATAATACAAATCCCTCACCAAACGTTTAAGTTCAGGGCTACCTACCATCAAATCATGGGAAAAAAGGCTTGGTTTCTTTCTCTGTCTCAATGCTTAATTCCTCTACTCTCTCATAGTCACAGTTTCTGTATGGCTAAAAGAAGAAGGAGAGGTAGGAGAGGAGAAGGAATTATTCTTGGATAAAAGTTTACTTTGGCTTTTACAGAACCCCAGAAGTTTTTTGCAAACATCTCCTGTCTCCCCTGCCATTGCATTGGATATTATCCATGCAATTTCCTTGATGTGGGTTGTGAGTTGTCACCTTGATTGATTGGTGTGGGAGATACCTAGGGGATTAGTAAAGCACATTTCTTAGTGTGATTGGGTGGGTCATTAAAATGTGACCTTGTATGATATGTTAGTTCCCTGACACCTTCTCCTCTGACTCTGTTCATCTGCTCTGCTTCTTTGCCAATATGGACTAAACAGCCTTGCTGTGCTATACTCTTTTGCCATGATATTCCTTCTTTGGAGTCAGCCTACCATGGACTGAATCCTCTGGAGTGGTGAGCCAGATAAATCATTTCCTGGCACTGGAAAACTGATTAATGTATAGGTGAATGCATCTGCTTCATGATCATGGAGGATTTGTTCATCAGATTCTGAGAATTCCAGAAGCCCCTCTAGAATCTTTCTGTTGATGTTCCTTTGTCTGCTTCACAGAATTTCCTGGACAGGATCTAAAATGACTCCTCTTTTACTTACTTGCTTGCGACCCAAATTTATTGTGAGAGAAATGCACACATGAAATTCTTTGTCTATAAGGATGATATTGTTTCTCCAATTCATTTGGACTCTGTGACTCCACCAAAGACATTGTCCTTCAGATTATTCAGGCACCAATCAGTCACAGTCTACTTTGTCAATTTCCAGGGGGGCACAGTCCAAACTCTTTGGATGGTCTTCTCAGCATCTTTAATAATTAGGCTTGAAATTAGAAGCAATGCCAGACTCCTATTGCACTTTTAAAATGGGAGTAGATGGAGATTTAGCATAGTTACAATGGTCTCTGAAAAAATTCTTTATATTCCAGTTCCATTTAACAGTTTGTGATAGGTCTGAGGGATCAATGTTGCAGTCAGATACTTAGCCATTTCCTTTGGTGATTATGCATAAGTAATATTGGGTTATATTTTTCAATGTCAGAATAATTGGCATTTCCCTGTATTAAGACCTCAGCAGAAACTGAGACCAAAATAGTTCCATGTTAAAGTTCTCTTATGCTTACATTTTAAGACATGTTAACTTGTCCAGACCACAAAAGAAAACTATCCCCCAAAGGAAATTTTAAGAACTGACATTAAATATTTGTTTTACATTCTTAATATTTGTAAGAGCAAATTTTGTGTGTTTTTAGACATTTCTGATCAATTTTGTTATTTTTAAGTTATGTTCCATTCCAAGAATGGAATCTTAATTTACAACATGTGCCTTTAGCAAATAAGTCCAGGGGACCAATTAGATTGTAAATCAGGGATTTTGCTTATTCATACTTTGTACAGAAAATTTTACTGTTGGTGTACTACTCAAAGGTAGAAGCAATAGAAAAGAATATTCCTTACCATATGGGGATTTTCCTAAATGAGCCCTTGTGGAGATTAGTATTTTCTTGGGAGCCCAAGGTTATTCTTCCTTGTGGCATTCTTTGCTACATCTATGTAAGTAAAGACTTCTTTCTACCTTCCTACTTTCCTGCCTTTGGCCCCTTTTAAAGCATGAAAACATGTTCTATCTAGGATGAAAAATTTACTCTCTGAACCCTAAATCATACCTCTAATCCAGCACAGAGAAAGCAGCAGGTGGCCACCAGGGGGCAGTTATGTAAAGCTTTTGGGCTTAATTCTGTAGGCACTGGGGAATTATGGGAAGTTTCAGAGCAGAGTAGTGACCTAGTGAAAGCATTGTGTTGGGAAGAATTATTTGGCAGGCAGGGTGAAGGGGAAAGAATAGATATGGAAAGTTATATCTCGAACTTCTACTTAGGGGTAGAAGTACCCAAGAGATAGCACTTAAATGAATGGTAACACGGGACAGTACAACCAAGTGGGAACAGAGGGAGCCTAACAATTGTGCTTAGAGAATGTTATTTCTGAAGGTGGGCATGAGGTTACTTAGTCATTTTCCCCTTTCATTTATAATCCATTTCATTTAAGTGAAATTTATCACAACTTGGAAGATAGTCTCGAAATTCTCATCTATCAAAAAAGGCTTTTGGGGACCTTTAAACTTTCAATCTGAGGTAGTTTCAGGAGATAGAAGAAAAAAGATCAGCTCCTTTTTGTAGGGAAGGGAAAAGAAATAAGAGTTAAGCAAGTGTAGTGTCTAGACTTCTCTGATGGCTTCCCTGATTTATTGAAGTTTAGCTGTTTGGAGATACAGGACAAGGGCTTGTTGGGTTGGATGGGAATTAAGACAGTTTTGTGTCATGGGAATGCATCATTTTGGGAGATCTTTGCGTTAATGTCCACATTATTTGATGGAACATACAACCACACCTTATTAAAAATGGAAATGAAGTAAAAATATTTTTCCAACTGTTAATTTTTGCTGTATAAATATGGAGGCAGATGTATTAAGCCAATGTTGCTGTTGAATCTTCTAAAGATTAAAGGAAAAAAACTCAACAAAATGAAAGCTAGAAGCCAGCCTGGCAAGGACCAAGCCTAAGAAAACGGATGAATATTCTGAAGCCTTTCATTTCTGTTTTCCAATTTGTCCTCATTTTTAATTTTTCTTTATATTTTCACTGTTTTGTCTAGGGTAAAAGTCTAAAATATAAAACACAAAAATAAACACAATAAATTTTGAGGTTTTGCCATTGGAGAACCTGAATTTCTGATATAAAATTTAGGATAATGAACACCACGCCACTTTGTGATGTACAGAATTAGTTTTAGTAACTAGACATGTGGGATAAAACATTTCAGAGGCTGTCTGTGTTTGCTTTGTTGCTGCTCCATGAAGTTCTGGATCCACCGGCTGTGGGGCTGCGCTGTGCTCACGCTTGCTTTACATATTTCAAGCTCCTTTGGGACTACTTTTACAGTGGAAGTCATTCTCCTTGGGCTTTCTGTATTGCCTGTTGCCACCATCTGATAGGCTTCTGTCACTCATGACTCATCCTTCTCCTGGACATATTCCTTCATATTCTCTAGAACATAGAGACTGATTATTTTGCTCTTCTGCCATTGAGAAACCTTGATAGCTTCTTATCTGGTTCACTGTAATTTCCTCTAACTGGTCCCTTTGCATCCATCATCGCTCACCCTCTATTATGTTTCTCAGATTTGCAATTAGGGATTCTAGCTTCAATTTATGTCACTCCTTGGTTGAAAAGTTTACAGTGGTTCCTGATTTCACTTTTAAGCAAAGACAAATGCTGGTGATCTGGCCATGATCCCCATATACCTATATGAGGGGTTCAGCAAAGCATGAAATAAAAGACAGAGACAATGTTAGTAAAGGGAGGGGGCTGGAGATCAGTGCATCAGGGTGGGCAAAGACAAAGCCTTCTTGGTGGACTTTTATTTTCCCAGTGAGGAGTGCAAAGAGAGGGATAGTGTACTTTTCCTGAAATAATGAGGAAGTAGTAGAGTAAGGAGGAAGTCTAACATCACACACACAAACAAAAACAACCAAAAACCAAATACTCCCCAAAACAAAACAAGTTAAGTCCTTCCCCACACCTGGGTACTTGCCCTCCTTGTATTGTCCTCAGCAGAACTCATCCTTCCTGTCAGCACCTAGGCCTCACGACCCATTGAGGCCTCCCTTAGCTGGGAGAAGGCAGGAGTTGCTGCATTCTAATCGGCCCACGCAGGTTAAGAATGGCCTTGAACAGACCCTAGCCTCTGTATACGATTTGTGGTCCCCAACAGTCCAAGTCCCAAGAAAGACCTAACAGTCTTTGCTACCCTGATGTCTTCTTCTATGACTAACCTTCCACTTTTTTCACTTCTGCTCAAACCTGTCGAGAACACTCTAGACGTAGTGAAATGCCTTGTTCCAAAACAGCTATCATGTTGCACTCTCAGTGAGGCTAATCTTGGCTATTGTGCTTTAAACTGCAATTTTGTCTCCCTATCACCCTGATCTATTTGTTCAGTTCTACTATACTATAATACCAGTATTAATGTAATTTACTTACTATGTTTTCAAACTGAAAAAAATATTATTTTTTTCCTCTATCCACTGGAACATAAGCTCCACCAAGGCAAGTATTATAGATAGCTCAGTTACTTAGAAATATTGTGGGCAGTGAGACAGGGTTGGGCGCCGGAAATGGCAGTGCAGAGGGCATCTGCAACAGGAGGCTCATACACTGAAGGCCAGGCTTCAAGATAAAGAGATTCTCCTCACCTATACACCATGCAAGGGATGAAGAGCCATGATTAATACTCTAAATAGGCATCAAGCACCTTGGGTAGAGGCCCAAACCTCCTTAAGCTCCACCACCACCACTTTGAGGAAAGTCTTTGTCTGTCCCATGTCCACTTGCTATGTAACTTGCTTCCCAATTTGATCTTCATGTAATTAATAGTACCTAAGTGACTATACTTGTTGTAATCTTGTTGGTTCACCATTGTTTTGTTGTCCCACCTTATACTCACCTTATGA
Source organism: Dolichotis patagonum (assembly GCA_004027295.1). Classification (NCBI taxonomy): domain Eukaryota; kingdom Metazoa; phylum Chordata; class Mammalia; order Rodentia; family Caviidae; genus Dolichotis; species Dolichotis patagonum. Next base: position 9,009 of record PVJX010011284.1, on the reverse strand, counting down.
TTTCCCATTGGCTCAATATTATCTAAGAAACTATATTTGTAATGTTATTAGTTGAGTATAGCTTTGTCCTACTTTGAACCTACCTCACCTCATGGCGTTGCTCAATAAAACACCCTTGAGAAGCAAGGTTGGCAGGCAACCCATTTTCTGGGCCCCCTTGTGTGTCTCTTAGAAGCTATCTTTCTCTCAATAAATTCTTCCTATTCTTAACCTCCATTGTTTCTAGAATTCATTCCTTGATTTTGGAGACCTCTAAGGTGGCATTTAACTCTTTTGCTGGTTGGGAGTTTCTTTCCCGTATATCGCAGGGCCTAGACCAGAAGGTCAAGTTCAACTTCTTGTACCTGAACTCAGTGTTTCTGCTCTTCTCACAGGCAGGCCATTGAGTCTGAGGTGCCATGGAAGATCCTTACTTATAGGGAGTGTAGCTTCCTGGTTTCTATCGATTTTTCATGAAGTTTTTCCAACTACATCTCATTTTGCCATATGTACTTGTGAACAATAGTACACCTCTTCTTCCTTGTCTGCAGGTATTGCGGACCTGGCCTAGATCTCCAGTCTCCCAAATGATTGTATGGTGAAGGTTTAAATAAATGAGATAAATGGTATGATTTTAGGGCTCCAGGAGGATCAAAAGCCTCTGCAGAGTTTGGGGACTCTGGTGGCTAAGACAGGGGATGTCTCTGGATAGCCTGTATTTATTTAGGGGTTAGAGTAGAAAGCACAGGAAATTGAACAGATATTGGGAGTGATTCAAGGGCTTTTCTAAGTAACGAATTATGTTAACAAGGAGAAGTATCTTAGGAGAAGATCTCCCTGTGGCATTTCACTATAGGGGTGAAATGCATGTGGCTACAGTCTTTGTTTGGTTAACTGGTGTTGGAGCCAGGTGCCCTCAGCCGTTATCTTATCTTATCCTGACCATGCAGCAGCCCTGCACGTGTGTTCAATTTCTAGTTTCAGTGGCACCCAACATGCAGGGAAATGCCTTCCTCCAGATATCCATTTGGAATCACTTTCTAATAGTACTGCTCATGTTTTTGCTTTCATGTCATCTTTTTGTATTTAAGATTTTTCCCACCTTTGTGCTCTTGTCTTTCTTTCTTACTTTTTTCTTTTATTTAGTGGTACCAGAATTCAAACTCAGGACCTTTTGCTTGCCAGGCAAGCACTTATGCTGCTGAACTATGACCCCAACCCCATGTCTGTCTTTTTTGCATCATTTTTCTCAACAGCATTGTCACTTTAATACACTGTATCATGTTCCTGTGTATGTGGTTTCCCCATAAGAGAATATAAGGTGCAGGAGGACAAGGAATTTTTATTTCCATTTGTTATTGGTATATGCTTAGCTGGTAGAACAGCACTTAGCAGAGCTCTTAGTAAATGCTGTATGAGTGAATTGCATAAATGTGAGGAGCTGTGGTATGTGTTTTGGTATATAAAATGAGACCAACCTCATCGTGTGGTATTCTGAATCTCAGTTCCAATGTTGCCAGAAACCTAGCTACATTTAATAAACAGGGATAAGATTTTTTAAAAAAATTTTATTTAAAGAGAGAAAAAAAAGCTAAACCAAACAAAACCAAATAAAAGGTAGCAACAATACAGAATTCCAAGGAAAAAAGGAAAAGAACAACATCAACAACAAAACCCCACTAAGAAATCATTACTTGACAAATTACATACGGACTTCTTGGAAATAGTTGTTCAAATTACAGAATTAAAACATGCAAAGTAGACATTCAAACAATGAGACTGTTAACAGTTCTGCTCCACGATCTGACAAAAACAGCAATATGGTTATCCATCTTACCCACTCAAACATACATGCAATTATATCAAAAGGGTAAAATTAAACACAGCAAAACAGAACAAAGCGGATCACAAGAAAGCAATGTAAGAGACATAAATTCCAAAGCTAGATAATCGAAGATATTCACTCACTATCTATCATATTGACTCTTGTTTTCTTCCAAATAGTTGTCCATATTGTCACATTCAGGGAATTCACATGAAACAACATAGTATGGAACTGATCTGAACAGGACAAGGAAGGTGTTTCTTTAAGACCAGACAATAGGGAAGCCAAGAATGGCTGTCATACTGTCTCTCATTCTCTTCAAAACAGCTGTCCATACCTTCATGTGTGTTGAACTTAAAACAAAACAAGCTAAAATCACTTTGAACAAAGAATGATAGCATTGCTGGATTTCACATCATGACATTACGGAGTTAGCACTGGGTACTGTATTGTCTCTTTTTCTTCAAAGTAGTTGTTCATTTCAACATGTGTTATATAGTTGGTTCTTGTAAACTGTTTATAAGCTCTACACATGCATGAGTCTCTAAATGTATATCTATCCTTTCTGTATTAGAGGGAAAAACAAAACAAAGCAAGACAAAACAAAACAATTCCTAGAAAAGCATGAGGCAAAAAGTCATATAAAACCACAATACAAGGTGATCTACAATGGTTACCATGATGTCTCAGCAGTATATAACAACATTAATAAAAATGAAGCATTGGAGATATTATAAGACTTCAAAAGCAGGCACTAATCAAACCAGAGTGGGCATCTTAGTGAATCTTGTCATCTTCAGTGTAGTTGCCTATACACTTTGACTTGATGCTGTCAATCATAACAGATTTGAATCAAATTGGTCAATACAAGATAGAACTCTAACAAACCAGATTCAAATAAGATCAGTCATAATAAGACAGTATAAGTTATACATGGCTTCAGATTAAGTTGATAGGAAATTAGGGATGGTTACTGTAATATGTCCTCTGATTTTTGGGATAGCTGACTGTGTCCTCAAGTCTAATGTAAGTAAACAAACTGGAACAGCATGTAATCCATCCAAGCAGAGTGGTGAGAATAAAGTAAATTTTAAATCTTGTTACCCCATTAACAATATCCTCTGCCTTCCTTTTTTAGACAATTCCTCCCTTTTCACTCCCATGGGCTGCACTGCTTGTTTTGGGTCCCACTGCTTCCCTATATAAAGCATCTCAATGGACCCTATCTCCTGATCTACTTTGCCTGTGTTTCTCTCTGTTATTTTGAGGCCCTCTATAATAGAGATTACAGCCAATCTTCTCTGCCTCATTTCTGCTATTTTTTTCTGCCATTGGCTGTCTATTTTTCTGTTCCACTCCACTGTCTGCTCCATTCACTGAGGCCTCTCTGCCACTGTTTCGGAAATGCTCGTATTCTTGTTGTCTCTCTCTAGAATGTCCTTCAGTATTTTTTGTAGGGTTAGACTGGTGGTCACAAATTCTCCCAGTTCCTCTTTGTCATGGAAGCATCTTGTTTCTCCATTAATTTCTAGAGAGAGTTTTGCAGGATACATCAATCTGGGCTGGAGATTGTTCTCTTTCAGGGCTTGAATTATTTCACTCCAAGCTCTTCTTGACTTGATGGTCTGTGTTGAGAGATCTGCCATGATTTTGATGGGTTTTCCTTTATAGGTGATCTATTTCTTTTCTCTGATGGCTTTTAATATTCTGTTCTTATATTGAATGTCTGGGATCTTGATTATTATGTGTCTGGGTGTAGCTCTGTTTTGGTTGTAGGTGGCTGGAGTTCTGTATGCTTCATACATCTGCATATCATTTCCTTTTTCTATGCTTGGGAACTTTTCCTTAATAAGTTCTGTGAATAGCCTTTGCAATTCTTCTGTTTTGACTCCTGCTTCTTCATTCACATGCTTTATTCTTAAGTTATAGCTCCTCTTGTTGTCCTCTAGCCTTCCAATTGTTACTGCCTGCTCCCTTGTTATTTTTAAGAGATCTTCCCTTTCATGATCACACATTGCAAGCCTATGTTCAATTTTTGATAGTCTATATTTAGTTTCTTTCAAGTGGTTTTGCCAACTTTCTATAGTCTTTAGTTTCCTGGTAATCTCTTTGAATCTGCTTCATGAATTCTAGGTTTGCTTTATATTCTTCATTGAATGTTACTCTCTTCTTGTGTTCCTCCATTCTTCTGTCTGTGTCTTCTTGAGAGGTACCCAGCCTTTCTCTCTTGTTTAACTTGAATTAATATTTCAGTTTTGATCTCACTTACAAGGTCCCGAAGATATCGCGTTGTCTGCTGACACTGTGTTTGATGTTGCGTGTTTGCTGCCCTCAGCCTCTTTTATATTTACCTGCCCTGGATCAATATTCTCAGGGTTGCAGGATGGGGGCTTTTTCTTATTTCTCTCTCTCGTCATGTTTTTGGTTCCTTCCATACCGGTGTACAGTGTAATTCCCAGCCCCTTTTCTTGTTGGATAGGGTTCTTCTGGAGCACCCAGGCTAGGGGCTTCTGCCCTCTGCAGTCCGCTATCAGAGAGTGAAGTGCAAGCAAGGGCAGTATACGCTGGCTCCTCCCCTCCGGGCCGGTCAACCTTCTTGGGACTTCACTGCATCAGTGTGCGCCATGCTCAGGGCATTAATTGATTTGTGATGAACCACTGGGTCCCAGCCCAGTCCAAGCAGATCCCACAAATCCGCTTCACGAGGGGAGCAACCAACTGAAGCCACTTCCTTACAGAGTTAGGACTTTCCTGCCCATCTCCAATATGTCATCCAGTTGGTTGCCCCTTTCCCACGGGAGGCTCTTATTCCCATCACTCACTGCGTGTTGATCCTGGTCCCTGAGAACTGCTGGGTTCCCTGACCTCTGACCTCAGCGCAGCTGCAGCATGAATTCACAGCTGTGCACAGGGCTGTTAAGCTCCACGCTCAGGCTGCTCAAGTCAGTAGTTAGTATCAGCACGGCTCGGTCGCTTAAGTCGATCTCAGGCACGAATTCAGGCTTTTCGGCGAGAGTGCTGTGCTTGCCAATCTTAGCTTCTCTAATGGTAGCCCCGGGACCTCATGTTTGAGTAGTTTCTTTGGCTTAGTTTCTTCCTGGGTTGAGAGAATTCATCTCCCTCTGTTTGGGTCTCTCCAGGGTGTTCTATTCTGGCATTTGAGCTGTCTCTCTCAGAGAGGCTCCATATCCTGCTACCTCCAGGTCCGCCATCTTTCTGGTCTCCAAGATTGTTTTAAAAAATAGAAATAATCTTTACAGTTCTGGCAAGGATTGTAATAGGAGAGCCTCACAGATTTCTAGGGTAGGAAGTCCTCACTGAAAATGGTAATTTTTTTTTATCCAAGTAACTGATTGTTCCTATAAACATAGGATGTAAGAGGAGTAGTTGCAGTTGTATTATGAAAGGAAGAAAATAGTTTTTTTAAAGAATGAGCTTCTGAATCAGTTATTTTCCAAAACTCAATGCCTTAGAACAATGCCAGCATGTATTTTGCTCTTGACTCTTCAATTTAAGCAGAGCTCAGTGAAGATAGTTTATCTTTCTGCCACTAGTTACATGCTGGAGCAGGTTGACATCTGAAAGCTAGAATCATCTAAAGCTTGTTCATCTCCATGTTGGATGGTTAATGCCAGTTGTTTGATGAGAATGTGAATGATGCTATTGTCAAACATTTACACATTGGACTTTATATGTGGCGTAGGGTTCCTTATAACTTAGTGACTAGGGCCCAAGGGAAAGCAGGTTGGGAAAGAAGAGAGAGAAACTGGGGAGAGAGAGAGAGAGAGAGAGAGAGAGAGAGAGAGAGAGAGAGAGAGAGAGAGAATATTGTCTTTTACGATTGCTTCAGATATAAAATGTCCTCCAAACATCTCACATTTTGTGATTGGGCCTGGTTGGAAGGGGCAGGTAACTGGAGGTGTTACTGTGCCTTGGAAAGGTATATTCTCTCCCCTGGATCCTCTCTTTTCTCTTTACTTCCTGACTACTATGACATGAGAAACTTTCCTCTACCAGACCATTCCACTATGCATGTATTTCCTGTCTTGAAGACAGCTGACTACAGAGTGAACCCATCAAAGATGTAAGCCAAAGTAAATATTTCCACTTTTAAGTTTCATGTGTTAGGTATTTCATCCTAGTGATGGGAAAGTGAGTAATTCAGAAAACTGGTACCAGGAGTGGGGTTGCTGTAATTGAACCTGACTATGTGATTTAGAAGTCTTTGGAACTGGCTTATGGGAGAAGTTTACAAAAGTTTGCAGTTAGTGTGAAATCAGAACTTGATAAGACAGCTCAGAAGACCAGAATGTTGATAGGAGTGTGGATAGTAAAAGTCACGTACATGAGGTTTCAGATGGGAATGAGAACTCTGTTGGAAATTGGACTAGAAACCAAGCATGTTTTATTCTGACAAAATGTTTGTCTATATTTTGCCTTTGCCCTAACTTCATATGAGGCTGAATTTAAAGATGGTAAGGTAATTAATCTGGTGTAGAAGACTTCAAGTCAGTTCATTATTCAGGCTATGGCATGGTATTGCTGATTGCTTTCAGCTTACTCTACTATGAAAATCAGAAGTAAATGGCAGAAGTGAATGATTTGGTTTTTTTTATTTTAAAGATAATAAAATCCAACTAAAGAAAATAGAATAAAACCAATCCAAACAAAACAGCAAAATTGGTACAGAACATCAAAGCAGAATACTAGGAAAACAACAATAACTAACATAGTATATCTTGTTATCTTCACAGTAGCTGTGCATTCCATCAGGTATAGCAAAATCAAAACAAAAAACAGAACAGAATAAAACCAATCAAAACAGAATATGGGGGGTTGGGGATTTAGCTCAGCAGCATAAGTGCCTACCTGGCAAGTGCAAAGTCCTGAGTTCAATCCCCAGTCCACCCCCCCCAAAACAGAATATGGAATACTGCAAAACAATTAATCAGAACAAAGCAAAATCAGTGAGAACGATATTGGATTTCAAAGGCAAAATAAAAGAAAATCCCCCATATTTGCTATATTGCACACTGTCATTCTTCCAGTAGGTGCTCAGACACTGGCCCCAGGCCTGCAAAATCAACCAAACAATACAAGCATTTACTTGCTTTTTGTACCTTAGTTGCTATCAACTCAGCCTACCCTCTAAACCAGCTGGTTGCTTATGGCGGGGGGAGGTGGAATGTAGGTGGGTGGGTTTGATTCTCAGCCCATGCACTGGTACGCTCATAGGAGGTGCTATCTGTCTTTTCCTAGTACCCACTAGTGCTATCTGTCTTTTCCTAGTACCCGCTTGCATGACTTACCAGCTTGGCTAGTTGGCTTCTTGGTCAGTTCCTCCCAGTCCCAGTGTTATGGATTAAGAACTGATGATCAACTTAACGCCAGCTGAATTAAGTCAGCAGGGCACTTAGCATAGATATTCCAGCTGAAGAAAGTTGCCAGCATAAATAGAGACATGGAGAAGGAGAAGTGGGGTGTTGAGGTGTTGAGGCATTGTGGGTTGTCCTATGTGTTGCTGTTTGAACCATTGGTTCTTCTGGAGAAGCTCTGGTCCTTACATCAAGCATTGTTTACTGGCTCTGGAGGGGAAGACGTGTGCTGCTTGGTCTCCAGAATGAACTCGTCATGCTGGCTTCCTGGCATGTACTCGACTGTGCTTATCATCAGAGGAGCTCAGGGCCTCTGTGTCGCTGAGGATGGCTGTGGTGCTTTTCAGGGCAGCCCTGGTCTTTGTTGTGAGTGTGACTTCTTGGCTCCAGCATAGTACCCTCAGCCTATCAGTACAGCTCCTTTACCTCTCTGGCATAGACTTTCTAGCTTCCACTGCTGACCTTTGGACCTTGCCAGCCCGGATCTGTAAAAGAGACTGGCATGAGTCTTTCTTGTGCACTCTAGACCTCCAGTTGGACTCATGGGAGGCATTGTCGTGAGCTCTAGGTCTTCATCTGGACTCATGTGGGACATTGTTGTTGGATTTAGGCCCTTGATTAAATATTTTATGTCTTTAGTGTTATAGATAGATTCCCTGCAATTTCTTGTGCTAACTCTGGGTGACCATCATAAAAATATTATAAACTCTATGTCCTGATTCTAATTGTTCTCTGCACAACCCCTGACTACAACACCAGCATAGCCAGTTCTTGGGAGGTGCTGACTTTTCTCTTCCTGGAACCTGCAGGGCTTGTGTGGCTTACCAGAAAGGTTGACTAGTTGGCTTCTTGGTCGGTTCCTGCCAGTCCCAGCATAGCTGGTTCTCAGGAGGCACTAACGTTTTTCTTCATGGAACCTGCATGGCTTGCACAGCTTACAAAAAGGCTGACTTGTTGGCTTCTTGGTTGGTTCCTCCCAGTCCCACCATGGCCAGTTCTGGCGAGGTGCTGACTTTTCTTTTCCTCAGAACTGAATGATTTGGAAATTTGGCAGGCTCTTCCACATGTAGTCTCTATCTTGGAGCTAGCCTGCAATGGAGTAAACCCACTGACACTTTGAACCAAATTAAACTTTTCTTTTACCTATTCTCCCAGTGATGGAAAAGTGACTTAATCTCAAAAGATATAATGACTTAATCTCAAAAGTTATATAGGCATCACTATTGCCATATTTTATTCAATTAGGCAGTCACAAAAGCATGCCAATTTCAAAAGGACTAGAAAGGAATTTTATCTCTTGATGGGGGGTTAGGAATTTGAGAAGAGCAAATAGTTCCAAAAGTATTTTTAGAAAATATAATGTCTATCATCAGTCCTCTAGTTACTAGAGTATAACAATTTACTAGAGTAAAACAATTCACTATTCTTTTAATATTTCAAAGATCTGATATTTTTCTTTTTCTTTTTCTAAAATTTTATTTAAAGAGAAAAAACAAAACAAAACAAAATAAAGGATAGCAACAATACAGAATTCCAAGGAAAAAAGGAAAAAAACAACAACAAAAAATCCTAAGAAATTATTACTTGACAAATTACATATTGACTTCTTGGAAATAGTTGTTCAAATTACCAAGTTAAAACATGTAAAGTAGACATTCAAACAGTGAGACTGTTAACAGTTCTGCTCCACGATCTGACAAAAACAGCAATATGGTCATCCATCTTACCCACTCAAATATACATGCAATTATATCAAAAGGGTAAAATTAAACACAACAAAACAGAACAAAGCAGATCACAAGAAAGCAATGTAAGAGACATAAATTTCAA